>SZWC01008549.1:102723-114008 GCA_023375785.1 Penium margaritaceum
TCACACCTGATGGGCAGGATGCCCTGAAGGTGGATGACCCTACACAGCTGGGGGAGACAGTGGACGTGACCTTGTACCTCCGTCTTATCGGATCTCTGATGTACCTGGCCACGACCACGCGTCCCGACATCGCGTTCGCCGTCAACCTCCTCGCTCAGTTCTCGCAGGCTCCACGTGCGAGAGCTCTTCACGCGGCTGTGCGAGTGGTACGGTACGTGGTTTCCACGCCGTATCTCGGACTCTGCTTTCGTCGGCAGTGTTCGGTGGTCCTTGACGGCTACACTGACAGCGACTGGGCTTGGAGTCCTGACGGGCGCAGTCGCACTGGCTACGTGTTTCTGCTCGGTGGTACCGCTTTGTCTTGGCGAAGCGGGAAGCAGGGCTGCATCGCACGTAGCTCGTCGGAGGCAGAGTATGTGGCTTTGGGGGCAGGGGCTGCTGAGGCAGTTTGGCTGCAGCGCTTGTTTCTTGAGCTTGGGCAGTCAGTACCCGCCATTGTGCTGCGTTGCGACAACCAGAGTGCTCTCGCCATTGCGGAGAACTCTGGTGTTTTTCATGCTCACACAAAGCACATTGCGGTTGAGCATCACTTCGTTCGTGATCTGGTGGAGCGACGCGTGATCTCCATCATGTGGGTTGGCACTGACTTGCAGCGAGCTGATTTCTTGACGAAGGCACTTGCACGCGGAAAGTTCCTGGTGGCCATTCGTTCTGTTGGGCTTCGCCCCGTGCGTGACAATGGTTGAGTGTGGGATGTACGTTGCCGTCTCATCTGTCTGTGTCACTCACTATATTGTTGTACCAATGCAGGACGCGTATGGACATGCGTACCATCGGGTCATGAGGGAGTGTTGTGCTTTGTGCCGTTCCTGTACAGTTTACTGTGACCACTCGGCCGTGTCCATACTCGTGCAGATCCCTGAGGCAGGCGGCCCTGGTGACACCGGCGTGACGACAGGCGGCGGACTACCCGTCTGGAGCTGACCGACCACTGTTCCAGAGCCCCAGATGTCACCGGGACTCTTTGCTGTGCCTTCTACGTCTTGCAGGCGCCTTTCGGCGGACTGGGCATGAGGCCCATTTGCATGTTTTTGCATTTTATACTCGCTGTCAGTTAATGGATGCATGCATGTGTCCAGTCGTTGCGTGCGTCTTTTGATTCTGCACGTCTAGGTTCAGACGGCATAGGATTCTGACATGTGTGCGCAGAGTTATGGCCAAAACAGTGGTTTTGGGCCGGTTTTAGGACAGCTCTTGGACTGCCGCGTGCGACACCCGCCGTGCGCCGCGGCAGGTATTTATACCCTGGACCTGTCAGTTGTCATTTCTCTCTGCATTTACTAAGCTATTGAAGCTTATGAGACTTTGCGCGTCTCCCTAGCCTGATCCTTGCTGTTTCTTGCACCTGCCTTCTTGCTAGTGCGTCAGCTGACTGGACAGTGTCGCCACGTCAGCAGCAGCAAGGCTAGGAAGCTTCCTAGCAGTTTCTCAGGCTCACCCTTCTCTGCACCCTGGCAATGCAGCTGGTGTAGGCCACGAAGGATGCACTCTGTGCATGTAGCGCAGTTGTTTGCATTGCAAAAGCCTTCGGTGTAGGCATGGTTGTGATGCTGTCAGTCATACACAGCTGTACAGTTAGTTGTGACCACTCGGCCGTGTCCATGCTCGTGCAGATCCCTGAGGCGGACCCAGGTGGAGACGGAGTCCCCTGAGGTGGTGCTCCACCCGCTGGAGGCAGCCTGGTAGCCTACCTGGTGTACCAGGGGGGTTGGCACGACCTACGGACTGCCTTGGAGACCGTCAGGATTTTCTCGGTGGAAAGCCCTGCCAGGCTGATTTGCATGTTTGTCTTCTTACACTCTCCAGCTGCTGTTGGACATAGGTGTGTGACCAGTAGTTGCGTCCGTCTTTTTGTCTTGCATCCGTAGGATCAGACGGCGCTCCGTTTGGACGCCCGTGCGCAGAGTTATGGCCAAAACAGTGGTTTTGGGCCAGTTCAGGACTGACAGGTGCCGCCGCGTGCGCCACCCGCTGTGAGCCGCGGCGGCTATTTATGCTGTGAACCTGTCATTTGTCAACTCTCTCTACAGATTCACTAAATTGCAGCTTCTGAGACTTGCCTTGTCTCTCTTAGCCTGACCCTTGCTCTTCTCGCACCCACTTGCATGCTAGTGCGTTAAGCTGACAAGCCTGTGTCGCCACGTCAGCAGCAGCATTGCTAGGAAGCTGCAGTGAAGTTTCTCATGGTATCACAGCAGCGAGCCAGAGCTCGCACAGCTGCGCAGCAGAGACGCAGCGTTTGCAGCAGCAGTGAGCGACAGCAGCAGCAGCCCTGAGTGGCAGCAACAGCACAGCCAACCGCAGCAGCAACGGGTCCTGTGAGGGGGGGCCACCACCACGCAGCAGTGGACGCGGCCACGACAGCCGCATCAGTCGACACAGCCGCAGCCTCTCCACCCACGGCCGCAGCAGACCTGGCCGTGACACCAGCCGCGGAAGTAGCAGCGGCGGCGGAAAAAGGGAGCAGCTGCGACAGCAGCAGCCGCGGCAGCAGCCAGCAGGTGCGGCAGCAGCCAGCAGCCGCGGCAGCAGCCAGCAGCAGCTGCTGCAGCAACAGCAGCAGCCGCGGCTGCCGCGGCAACAGCGCAACAGCGCACCGCAGCAGCAGCCGCTGCACAGCAGCAGCGCAGCGCAGCAGCGGCAGCGCAGCAGCGGCAGCGCAGCAGCAGCGGCAGGACGGGAGCGCAGCACCAGCGGAGCAGCGGCAGCGCGGCAGCGCAGCAGCGCAGCAACAGCGCAGCAGCAGCGGCAGCGCAGCAGCAGCAGCGCAGCGTAGCAGCGGCAGTGCAGCAGTAGCGCAGCGCTGCCGCGGCTGCGCAGCAGCAGCAGCAGCAGCGCAGCGGCAGCTGCGCAACGCAGCAGCCACAGCACCGCAGCAGCGTAGCAGCGCAGCGCAGCAGCATCAGCAGTGGCAGGGACGACGCCCGCAGCCCACTGCTGACGTCAGAAGACCCCTGCTGACGTCAGCGGTGAGGACGCTGATGTCATCAGAGACTTGATGAAATTTTTTGACAAAAAGTCAATTTTTGCCAGCATTTCAATTCCTCGAGAAACGCTGACGGTTTTGTGTTCGGACAACTTCTGCACCGCCTCAGTATGGAGCCGAGCAGCTCCAAGGGCAAGGAGCTGGAGGACACCGTCACGAGCGGGGGCCGCAGCCCACGCTCGAAGGCGATTGACTTCCTTCTGGTGGAGCAGTCATCACTCCGCCAACGCCAGGATGAGCAGTCAGCGATGCTGCGGCAGATCCGCGATGCCTTGGTCTCTCCATCTGGGACACCGGGACATCAGCCCAGGAGTGAGAGAGGGGCAACCCCATCGGCTCAGGAGTCTGCTGGTCCCACTGCCGCCCCTGCGCGGAGACGAGAGTCCATGGTCGAGGAGTGGGATCAGGCGCCACCTCCCACGGGGGAGGATGCGCTTCGCCGGCTGATGGAGCAGATGAGGAGCCTGCGCATTGAGACACCGACGCCCAGTCCGAGGGGACAGCAGCAGCAGCAGCAGCAGCAGACCGACCCGCATCAGGTCTCAGGTGCCGCTGGGGGAGCAGCGTTGATGCCTTTCATGCCCTTCCCACGTCCGCTCCCAGCACCACCTGAGGTCCAGCTCCCCACAGAGCGACGACCCAAGGACTTCGAGACTTCACCGCCTCGCTACGACAGCAAAGCGGGGTTTGACTGTTTGGAGGTGTTGTTTCAGGTATGGGCAGACTCGGAGGGGGTCTGGCCCTACTACCACAGCCAGTACCAGACGGCTGATCCGCTCCAGTCCCATACGGCAGCGCGTGCCATGCGTGGACTGCTGTACGCGGTTCCAAAGGAGACAGTAGTCGACTTCCGCCCCTTCCTGGGCGCACCTGGGACGGGAGCAGGCGCAGACCCGCGCCGCGGCTGGGAGCTGGCGCTGACCCTATTTGCAGTAGAGACTCACGCGACCCGGTCACCGCGCCTTCGCGAGTTCCACTCTCTTCATCAGGGATCCTCGGAGTCAGCAGCTGATTATTGGCGTCGGGCCATGCGCCTGTACACTCGCTTGGGCACCGGAGGGGGCTCTCAGCTCTGGGCGCTGGACACCATCATGTTGGGAGTGCGCCCCGAGCTCACTGACACCTTCTCCCGCCTCGACCAGGACGTCCTCGCGTCCATGTCCGACACCCTCCAGCTGTTGCCCTGGGCGCAGCGGTACTTCATCTAGGTCGCGACGGCTGACGAGGCAGCTCGCGCGCATCGACAGGGCGCCATGGCCGCAGCAGAAGTGGGAGCGACGTCCTCTACGCCTTCCACACCGTCGTCCGCCTTCACCCCCACCAGCTCCACCTCTTCCTCTCTCGCCTCCTCCCCTGTTACTCCGACGGCCACTGCAGCAGCCGTGAAGGGGAAGAAGGGGAAGAAGAAGAGGGGACCGCAGCAGCCTTCTCGTGGCACCGGACGGGCTGTCCGCTGCCACAACTGCGGCGGACCTCATCGCTACACTGGGTGTCAGCAGGAGCTGGACTGGGCGAGGATCACCCGCGATCTTCAGGCAGCCCACGAGGAGCGGATCCGCACTGAAGCAGCAGCCCGTGCCGCAACGACCTCGGGTGCAGCACCGGCGGCAGACCCGCCGCCATCCGGGGGAAGTACCACGCCGGACCCAAGGGACCAGACCATCGCGGAGCTACGTCGACTGCTGGCACTTCGCTCTCAGGGAGGTGCGAGTGTACTGTCACAGCCGAGTGGTCCACAGACTGACTGTCCATCTGTGTTTATTGCACGCGGTCATGCTTGTGGGGGGGCAGCGTCGCCTGGTGAGGATGAGTCTGACAGCACAGAGTGGTTGGATGAGTCGCATCGTCGTGCATTGTCCCGCTGTCCTGCCACACCTGCTGAGCGTCCAGCAGAGGCAGCGTGCTCCGTTGCTCGTTGCACCGTGACCACCACAGGTCGTGAGGCGAGTGGCCACTGGATCATTGACTCAGGGGCCACTCACCACATGACCTGCGACCGTACCGCCTTTGTCGTGCTTGGTCCTGTTGGGTCTGTTCGGTCAGTGCGGACAGGTTCTGGGCAGTCAC
Organism: Penium margaritaceum; assembly: GCA_023375785.1. NCBI lineage: Eukaryota > Viridiplantae > Streptophyta > Zygnematophyceae > Desmidiales > Peniaceae > Penium > Penium margaritaceum. The sequence continues at coordinate 107,837 of SZWC01008549.1, forward strand.
TACCTGTTCAGGGGACAGGGGTCGTACGGTTTGATGGTCCGTCTGGTCCCGTGTACCTTTCTGACGTGCTTTTCGTGCCTGATCTCGAGCTCAGCCTGCTCTCTGTCCGTGCCTGCACGAGGATGGGTCTCTCTGTTCACCACTCCGTTGATGATGCCACGATCACTGCACTTGACACTTCCACAGTTGTGTTGCGTGCCTCTGTTGTGGATGACCTATATCGCATCGTGCGCTGTTCTGCTCCTGACTCTTCTCCTTGCTCATCTGCCCGCGTCTTTGTCACGGGGGTGTTGTCTCCTCACCACCAGCGCCTGTTACACCGGCGCCTGTGTCATGTGAGCACGGACACTGTATCCAAGCTCATTCGTACACAGCCCGCTCTCGGTCTTGACGCGGCTTCCTTCGAGAAGCCGCCCAAGACCGACTGTCTGTTCTGCGCTCAGGGCAAGATGCATCGCTGCACCTACCCTGCCTCCGTCACTCGTGCACAACGTCCCCTGGAGCTTGTCCACTCGGACCTCCTCGGACCTCTCCCTGTCGAGTCTGTCGCTGACCGTGGTCGGTATGTCCTTACCCTCACGGATGACTTCACTCGCATGCGGTGGGTCTACTGCCTCCGCCACAAGAGTGATGCCGCTCTTGCCGTGCGCTTGTGGCTCATGATGGCTGAGCGTCAGTCTCGTCACTCCCTCCACACCTTCCCCTCTGACCGTGGTGGTGAGTATCTCGGTGAGCTGACCACTCACTTCGCCGAGCTTGGTATCTGTCACCAGCTCTCGGCGCCTGCGACGCCACAGCAGAACGGTGTGTTCGAGCGCTGGAACCGCACCATGGAGGACGCGGTTCGGACTATGCGCGCTGAGTGCGGTCTCCCGGAGTCCTTCGCCTTCGAGGGCTTCGCCTACATGACGTGGGTCTGGAACCGCCTCCCGCATGGTCCCTTGCCGGACCACGTCACGTCGTATGAGCAGTGGTTCGGTCACCGTGCGGACCTTAGGCTTGTTCGCATCTGGGGTTCCTTGGCTTGCGTCTGGTACACCGAGGACCAGCAGGGGTCCAAGGTCTCTCTGCGCGGCCGGATGTGTGCCTTCCTCGGTGTCTCCTAGCGCTCCAAAGCGTGGCGTTTCTGGGATGCGGGTCGGCACCTCATCGTTGAGTCGCGCGACGCGCTGTTCTTTGAGGCACTGTCGTACCGCGACTTGTCTGCCATTCTCACTCAGGCAGCGTCTCACGTTCCCACCGGTGAGGCCTCCCGTCGGATGGGGGAGTCTGCCCCACAGGGTGAGTCCGTCCGGGGTGCCTCCGGGGTGGGACCGTCACTGGCCACCATTGACCCGGCCATCATTGTTGTCGGGCCTGTAGTCTCTACGCCTGCCTCACTTGCGCCTCGCACGACTGTCTCGCCCGCACCTGCCGCGCCTGCCTCGCCTGCCCCCGCAGCGCCTGCTTCACCTGCCGGAGCTGCACCTGCCTCGTCCGCGCCCACCGCGACTGCCTCGCCCGCGCCCACTGCGACTGCCTCGCCCGCGCCCGCCGCGACTGCCTCGCCCGCGCCCGCCGCGACTGCCTCGCCCGCGCCTGCCGCGACTGTCTCGCCCGCACCTGCAGCGCTTGCTTCGCCCGCGCCCGCTGCGACTGCCTCGCCCGCGCCTGCCGCAACTGTCTCGCCCACTCCTACAGCGCCTGCTTCGCCCGCGCCTGCCGCGACTGTCTCGCTCGCGCCTGCCGCGACTGTCTTGCCCACGCCTGCAGCGTCTCCAGACGCAGCACCTGCCCTTCCTGTGGCTGAACCGTCGGTCAGCTCAGACTCGGGCTACTCCCGTGGACCAGGTGGGCGTCTCCGCCCACTGGCCTCACGAGCACCTTCGACTGCGGTTGCGCCACCCAGGCGACGCACGCGCAGCGTGCACAGTGGTGACCCTGGCACGAAGGCTCTCGGCCTGAGTGTCCAAGGCACCGACACGGAGGTGCACCCAGCTTGTCCCATTGGGCACCAGCTGATCGCTGACGAGCACGAGGCTGCACAGGCAGCTACCGCTGACCTGGTTGTGGTCCGTCCGACCCGCGAGGCGTGTGTCCTGGCCACCCGGAGCTCTCCTTTGACGGTCCCTGATCCAGACACGTTAAAGGAGGCTCTCTCAGGAGAGGATGCTGAGCAGTGGCGGGCCGCCTGTGAGGACGAGCTCAGGGCCATCCGGGAGCANACCTTGGAGGAGGAGATCTACATGGTCCAGCCACCTGGGTTTGAGGTCGAAGGAAACCAGGTCTGGCGCTTGCGCAAGGCCTTGTATGGCCTGAAGCAGTCGCCCCGGTGCTGGAACCAAGAGATCACTCGCACCCTCACTCAGGCTGGATACGTCCAGAGTGACGCCGATCCGTCACTCTTCATCCGACGGACAGCCGAGCACCTCACTGCCATTCTGGTGTACGTGGACGATCTCCTGATTGCGTCTCCGTCACTGGAGGCCGTGAAGGAGGCCAAGGCGGTCCTGCAGGCCGCCTACAGGATGAAGGATCTTGGTCCAGCGGCTGTTTTCCTCGGGATGGAGATTGTGCGTGATCGTCATCGACGGACACTCCTCCTCCATCAGGCACGATATGCATAGATTGTGGGGGAACGGTTTGCTGACCTCCTTGGTGCTGTTCCGCTGCCTCGTCACCCATCACTCCCAACGGGTAGGACGCTCTGAAGGTGACAGACCCAGCCGATCTGGGCGAAACTGTGGACGTGACCCTGTACTTGCGCATCATTGGCTCACTGATGTACTTGGCCACGACCACGCGTCCCGACATTGCGTTCACTGTCAACCTACTCGCACAGTTCAGTCAGTCCCCTCGGGCTCGCGCTCTGCACGCAGCTTTGCAAGTCGTCCGGTACGTGGTCTCCACACCGTATCACGGTCTCTGCTTTCGGAGACAGTGCTCGGTTGTGGTAGATGGCTACACCGACAGTGACAAGGCGTGGAGTCCTGATGGACGCAGCCGCACGGGTTACGTGTTCCTGCTTGGTGGCACTGCTGTGTCTTGGCGCAGCGGGAAGCAGGGGTGCATTGCTCGCAGCTCCTCAGAGGCTGAGTATGTTGCTCTGGGCGCTGGCGCCGCTGAGGCGGTGTGGCTGCAGCGGTTGTTTCAGTGTTTTGGTCAGTCCATGCCTACCATCATCCTCCGCTGCGACAACCAGAGTGCTCTCGCGATCGCTGAGAACTCTGGTGTGTTCCACGCACGCACGAAGCACATCGCTGTCGAGTATCATTTCGTGCGCGATCTGCTGGAGCGGCAGTTGATCTCCATCATCTGGGTGGGCACAGACTTGCAGCGCGCTGATTTTCTGACCAAGGCACTGGCACGTGGGAAGTTCCTCAGGGCTGTTCGTTCCGTCGGGTTGCGACCCCTGTCTGAGAGTGGGTGACTGTCCGGGTCTCTGTTGAGCACTCTGTGTTGCACCGGCACGCGTTCTGCACGTGTATGGACATGCGTACCATCGGGTCATGGGGGAGTGTTGTGATGCTGTCAGTCATACATAGCTGTACAGTTAGTTGTGACCACTCGGCCGTGTCCATGCTCGTGCAGATCCCTGAGGCGGACCCAGGTGGAGACGGAGTCCCCTGACGTGGTGCTCCACCCGCTCGAGGCAGCCTGGTAGCCTACCTGCTGTACCAGGGGGTTTGGCACGACCTACGGACTGCCTTCGAGACCGTCAGGATTTTCTCGGTGGACAGCCCTGCCAGGCTGATTTGCATGTTTGTCTTCTTACACTCTCCAGCTGCTGTTGGACATAGGCGTGTGACAAGTCGTTGCGTCTGTCTTTTTGTCTTGCATCCGTAGGATCAGACGGCGCTCCGTTTGGACGCCTGTGCGCAGAGTTATGGCCAAAAAAGTGGTTTTGGGCCAGTTCAGGACTGACAGGTGTTGGTTTATGTGGCTTCCACCCGTCACGACCGACACTGCTAGTTTACCGATGTACCCACATTCGGGGTATATGACAGAGGAGGGCGTGACGACACGACGGGCCTCCGGACTGCACCGAGACTTCTCCAGCACCTACGACAGCGCCGGCGAGACGCGGTCGATGCGTTCCGGCAGCCATGTGGGCTTGTCAGGAGGTAGGAGAGTTTTCTCGGTGGGTTCAGACCCGCGCACCCGGTTGACTGTACCGGTGCGACGAGGAGACCCGATGGCTATTATGGGGCTTCCGATGTTCGGAAAGCCGTTTGTGATGTCTGGACGTTGATTCCGAGATGTTTTGACACTGCTCATATTTTCTCGGTGGTCGAGACCCGGGCACTCGGCGAGCTGTTCTGGTGCCTCGAGGAGACCACCTTTTGCTGCTCTCGTGGTGTATGCAGTGTGTTCTCCCTGTTGAGTCATTTTGGTTCAGCAAGGGTGACGGGGCCCGGTGCGGTTAGCTGCCGGCGCCCCTATATAAGCCCGCTAGGGGCTCATTTGTAATCTCTCCTTGTTCTTNTTATATTCAGCGTTCCAGACTTAGCCAAATTCTTGCCGTCTTGCGTCACACTCACACACAGAGCTCATGTTCGTTTTGCATGGGCCTGCATGCCCTAAAAAATTATTTCCAATTTGGTATCAGAGCACAGGGGGGCGTGTGAGCAGCAGAAGCAGCAGCAGTGGGCAGAACGCTAAGAGAACGCGCCACGTGGCGCCACGCCGGCAGCAGCGTGAGGGAGCGCAAAGCGACTGCACGTGAACGCCACAGGGGCGGTGAGCCGCGCACAGCAGCAGCAGTAGCAGCAGCAGCAGTAACAGCAGCAGCACGCGTTGGCAGCAGCAGCGTGCACGAGGAGCAGCGACGCAGCACTAGCTTGCAGCCGTGGCAGCAGCGAGCAGCAGCAGCGAGCAGAAGCAGCAGAGTGCAGCAGCAACCAGTTACGCAGCAGCAGCAGCAGCAACAGCAGCAGCAGCCGCAGCAGCAGCAGCAGCAGTAGCAGCAGCGGCGGCGGCAGCAGCAGCAGCAGCAGTAGCAGTAGCAGCAGCGTGCAACAGCGTGCAGAGCGAAAGCAAAAAAAAAGGGAGAAAAAAAAAAGAAAGAAAGGAGGGCAGCAGCAGATCAGCAGCAGCAAGCAGCAGCAGCAGCTACTGCGCAGAGCAGCAGCATCAGCAGCAGCAGCAGCAGCTGAAGCAGCAGCAGCAGCAGTATCCGCAGCAGCTGCACCTGCCGCTGCAGCTGCTGCTGCCGCTGCGAGGAGGGCCTCGCAGCCCTCCTCTGAAGGGGGGGGGCCTCCGAGGGGGCCTGTCGACCCCGTTCGCCACCCCCCCCCCTCTCCCTCCTTTCTCCCCTTCTCAAAGGGGGCCCTCGGAGGGCCCTGCTGAGCCCCTCCGAGGGGCCCTTCGGAGGGGGCCCGTCGGCCTCGCGGGCCTCCTCGGCCCCCTCGGCCCCGTCGGCCCCGTCGGCCGACCGACGGAGGGGCCGGGTCAGAGGGGCGGCCAGGACCCCCCCCCCTCTCCTCCCTCATTTTCTCCATTCGCCCATCCTCTGGGCAATCGAGAAAAGGGGGGGGGGCGAGTAATAAAAACACGGAAAGGGGTACATCTTTCCACGAGTGGAAAAGAGAAAAAGGAAAAAAAAGGGAGGGCCTAAGACGACCAGAGGAGAGCCCTATACAAAAAAAGGGGGTGGAGGGCAAACGAAAGAAAAGGAGGGGTTGGCCGTGGGCAAGAGAAAAAAAAAAATAAATAAAGGATAAATAAAAAAGGATAATCTTCCAACTACCACCGCAACAGTCGCTGCAGCTTTCATAACTGCAATAGCAGCATCAGGCGGTAAAGTGTCGACGACTACATCGTGCGTCGGCTGCGCGACAGCTTCCGCTTTCGTCTTCTCAGCCGACTGCGGACGGTCGTCGGCAACGATCTCCGCTTCTAGACGCGTCCTCGACCGGCGTCTTTCTGGGGCCCGTGGATTGGTGTGCGCACTTCGCCCCGTAGGATCGACGGCGGATTCGAGTCCCACCAGCTCCGAGGGCTGGGTCGTCTACCGCTTGGAGCAGCAGCCACACCTGCAGCCGCCACCCCTTCTCGTCTTGGAGCAGTCTTCGCTCCATTAGTGGCAGCAGCATTAGTGGCCGCAGTTAGTCGGACTGTCGTTTCCGGGCGTGCTGTGGTAGTGAAGCTTTTCCCGTCTGGTCACGTTTGCTGACCCGGACGCCGTGACCTT
>SZWC01008550.1:0-18324 GCA_023375785.1 Penium margaritaceum
GATGCCGAGCCGCCTCATACGAACCTCTCATCTCACACGTGATACTCCGGAATACAAGGCTGATAACTTCAGGTGACTAACAGGTGCTTTTTGGGTTGCATAGTAATCCTTTGTTTTCTTACTTTTGTTTTTTCGTGCCGCAAGAAAATCGTGATTGCTGGATCGGTCATTTTTCTGACACATCCACCAAGCAGAGTGCGAGAGTTTGTCGGACTGTATGCCCCCCCCACGTCCGCGGACGCAATGCTGTTGTCGGGCCAGGGGGAAAACACCACTGGCGTTGACCTCGATGTCCGGAGAAGACCCGTTTAATACGGATGGACCAGTCCGACGCAAGGATAAAAGGGTAAGGACTGTCCATTGGATTGGGTCCAACATTGTCCTCGCCGTCATGTTAAACGGAACTGGTCATCATGGTTCAACTCTCGTGAACCCAGCTTCAAACAGTGTCAAAATGCAATTGAAAGAAAAGAAATTCAACCAATGTTGGAGAAGAAGGTAAATGAATTAAAATCTGCCTATAACTACGTCATAGTACTTTTCATGACAACAATCAAAATTCATCCAAATTTGTCAAAGGGGTTTTTTTTTTTTTACGTTCATCAAAGACGTGTGAAACTAGCATGTTCAAAACACTAGAACAAATCAATTTCATTAAAAAAATGTATCATCAGATGAAAGAAAATTCATAAAAAGAAAAAAAAGAGAAGAAATGACATTTGAAGTTCTTCTTCAATGTATTAGTGATGTTTTATACATATTATTGTATCTTCAAGCGCATTTCTTCAATTTTTGGCTGCGTTTTTATTAACTTTTACATCCACACAAGCCGGAATAAATCCGACGTAGCTTGAGGTACTTTAGGAAGAGATCACCCAATCCATACACAATGTTCAAGAGCACGGATGGGCGAACAAAAAAACTGTTAAAGAGAATGCTAGTGTTAGTTTGGTAGTCCATGTACAACCGATTATCGCTTCCACACACGAGGTAAAGTCTCAAGGAAAACCTTCCATTGTGTGGTCCGGGTTGCTAGCAATTGTTTATCTCTTAAGAAATGCTAATCTGAATACTTTTGCTCCGTTATCATGTAACCATATGCACGCTTTACGTGAAGCACCTGCCTCTTGTTTTTTTTCTTCCTCCCGTGGTCGTAACCAAGTTGGGAAGGGGGGTCACCTAGACATCAAAACAAGCCCGGGGATTGAACCTGACCCCCCAAACTATAGCTTGTATAATCGAAGGTATCTCCACCAGAGGCGGAAACTGGTTGTGAGACGTAGGGTAGGTACACCTTGCCCACATTCTCCATTACAGAAATGGGAGGTCCAGTGCAGTAGTGATTTTTGTTTTCTTTGTGAACAAGTCTTGTCCGAGGCGAGGATTATTTGGGAAGATAGGGCAAGATTTTGTTGTAGTGAGACTGGGATAGTGCGACTGAGTTTGATGGTAGGGTTGGTTTTGGGAGAAGCCCACCACTATTGCCATATTTTGTGAATGTGGTGTGCTCCGATGATTTTCCAAACTGGGTGAGTAGCTAGTTTGACAAGAACGATGAGTAGGTTTGTGAAGTGGGATTTTTGTTAAGGGAATAATGTGTGACGTAAGGTGTTTAGTCATTCTATTTGGGGGTTGAGGTGGGGACATGTGAGGAAGCAATGGTTTATGGTCCCCTCTTCTTGGCATCTAGGGCAGAAGGAAGATGATGGTGGGGGGAGAAATTTGTAACAAGCATTGACTTGTATGCTTCGAAAGAAGATGCAAAGCAACAACGAGCTATTGCATGTTCTTTTGGGTGGTCCTTGGTGTTATCTTTCTGAGCTGCCTGATTTCCAAGAATTAAGAAAAGCTTCCAGTTTTATATGGTTGGTTTTCAACAATATCACAACAAGAATGTCGATGATTCCTTCTAATCGACAAAGTTAGGCCCAAGTGTTCCTGGCCAGCTTTGAAACCCTAACGTGTGGGCATCATACATAGGTTATTGTCACAATCACGATCACGACTTGTTCTTCATGAAGAAATTGGAACATTTGTGGGTGAAAGCACACTTAGACATTTGTTTTATCACACATTGTTCATTAACCAAAATGAGGGAGACATACATCACATATGGGGATAAGGAAGTATGTGTAAAGATCCCAACCCACACAAGTGATTCCCACATTAAGTCTACACACTAGGCACACAACAATGGTAGGTGTTGTAGGTCAACAAGTTGAGTAGCAAACAAAGTATTGGAGACAAGTCCTGTAGTTGAACCACAGGGCGGCTGCACACGATGCCTTCTCAGTCATGAACCTCAATGATGAAATACTTTGTATAGTGTACAAAGTCTAATTCCTAAAGGTACGACTTGGAGAGCTCAATGGATGAGCCTTGAGTGCAGTTGGAATGCCTAATGAAAGAATACTTGTGTTGAGAAAATGAACGCATGATAGACAGAGTGAACTTGCAAACGTTAAGTAGGTCTTGTAGACTTTCTCGCATCCTCATGTCAAGAGGGTTGTAATTAGAAGCATAGCTACGAGGTTGGTTCTATGATGAACCCACCTACTGGAAGAGTAGATGAGTAGTTGTGGAGTCACCCACATAGGAAAGGGTCGGTGAAAAATGAAGGGCCACTTACGGATGAAGATACACATGCAACTAAAGGATCCCTCACCAACTAAGGGTTGCCAATGATAAGTAACCTCTCAATTATAGAAAGTTACCCAAGAGTATTGTGGAAAAACAGGAGACACTTAGATTGATACCTTCTCCCCTCTTGCTTAAGCAACCCCTTGAGTGGCATGAGCGTCCTTTCCCGCAATTCATGTCGACACCATAAACTTGAATTTTTTCGTAGAAGTATAAAGCTTACACAAGCTTTGTAGCTTTATTAAATAAATCATTTATATAGTGTCGGCATAAGATTAGGGGAAGGACGCTCACGCCTCTTGAGGGGTTTCACAAGAAATAAATTGACGTTGAAGCAACTAGTTCGAAAGGCACTCAATTACCGATGCCATTGATCTTTAACTTGGTGAGGACCGATTGGTGGTTTGGGACAGTTGCAATACCTTCAAACTGGTTCAACAAGATTGTACGGGGTGCCTCGTCATTTGTGGAGACCCTAAATGTTTCGAATTCGCGTTTTAGCGCATGTTGGGTCACGACAATAAGGGGAACTATTAGAAACACCTTAACCTGTGTAGGTGAAAAAGAAACATCACCAAATGGTTGTGAAACCATGCTAGACATCTTCCTTTTTTTTTGGAATGAGAAGTTGACAGTAGTCAGCACCCTTAAAGAGAATGTGTAAGGTGTTTCACACTTAAAATGCAAAAGTATCAAGAGCCTTAGTTTGGGCTGATAACTCTACCATAAATTCTTCAAGGGTTGTGAGAAGTTTCCTCTCCTTGAAAGAAAACTCCTTTTGAACCTAGAAATCAAGGATCATTTTGAGGAAACCGGCCCCTTTGGTAAAGTTTTCTAGGTAGGTGACCCCTTGTGTTGCTTTCGTAGCTGACACATAATCCATTTTGGTAGTAATCAAGCTATCCACAAAAACAAGCTTCATTCTGGCATTGTACTTAAAGAGATTTGGTCTTGTAAGCAAGTTGTAGGGCTCATGTGGCTGTTAGGTATCATAAGGTGAGAATTAATTCCTTCCACATTCATAAAGGACAAGTAGTTTTATAAGAATTAAGATGACCAACAACAATTTATAAGTCAACTAGAGTAGAACTTGTCATGTTTCTAAGATACATTACGTGAAAACATTAGGTTTTCTCATCAAGAGAGCCTCCATCACTTTTCCCATGAAAACGATTGAAGTGAGAGGGGCGTGTTATAGAAACAATTAGCAATGTTGAATGATTTGATGATTTTCTCAACGTATGTGTGGTATTCAAGGCTAATCATGGGTGCTTTGTGATCATGATTGATGTTAATACTGAGGTAGAAATATCATAGTTTAATTACTTTTATGTTGAAGAAACTTTCCATCACCATTAAAATCCTTATATTATGCTCACTATTTTGTCAAATGATGAGCACATCATGAAGATGAAAGAAGACATAGAAGTTTGGCAAAGACTTTGTAGTTTTTAATGTAAAAAGATACAATGATTGTACGATCATGTAGTTAAGTTGAGGTTGCAAAGGATATATCCTAGATTGTTTTTCTATAATACGGGCTTTTCTTTTTGCATGTAAAGGCTTGAAACGAGCTTGAACATTTGAATAATGTCATAATGATATGCATTAGGTTTTTTCATGGAAAATTATGTTTCTATCTTGTCATTCCAAAATACGTTGTTAGATTTTAATTGACACATCTCTAGATTACAAGTAAATATGGGGGAAGGCATCATTTGAGTTGTCATGTAGTGCTTCAATTGAGCGTAGATATCAAAGAGGTCCTTCCTTAGAATCCATGCAAAGCCTTGGTAAAAATGTGATCTTTTAACTTTTATGGCTGTTTTATGATTTTTTTTCCAAATAAAAGACCCGTTTAACTAAAAGGGTCTGGTTTCTCAGAGGGATTTTGATGAGTTTCTAAGTGCCTTCAATGACGAGTCTATTGTGTACTACATCAACAACTTGTTCTCAGTTTACTATGTGAGGACTTGAAAACGTTTTCTTGATGTTGGAGGCTTCCCAGGGCAGATATCTTTGTTTATGGAGCCAAGTGTGTTGGTAAGAAAGCACGCTCAAATGAGTTTTGGATTTCTTGAACCTTCTCCTTGTTAATGCTAATATGTTACATTACCGATGCAAGGGTGGATCTCTTGCTATACCTAAGAGACGATCTATTATGCTTGTTCCTTCATAACACAAAGGCTCTCCTTGAAATTTTATGTTGTTGAATCCCTTGCTTCTTGATCCTTACGATTGACATTTGAATTCGTTATGAACTTTTATAATGTGAGCCTCAAGAATTGACTTGAGTTCTTCCATTTCCTCAGCATACTTGGTGAGGAGTGTAGATATTTCTTTGTGCTTCATCTCTTGACCATGTTGCATCCTCTTCTTGAACGCCTCTTGTTTTCATGTTTTTAAGTTTTCCACTTTGTCCATGGTGCTTGCTTTCCTTTTCTCTATGATATCCAGTCATAAGCCATCACCTATTCTGATACCATGTGAAGAAAATTTGAGCATTTATGGGTAAAAGAATCTTTGGCCCATGTTTTGGCACACATAGTGAGTTAACATACCCACACATATATACATATATATGTATGAACAATACTAACATAAAAATCTATGAAGCATGAGTTATTGTTAATCACCTAAGATTTGCGCACTTGATGATTAGTGTGTCAGAAACTATATTTGTTCATTCAAAAATGTTTCACTAATCATCCAAGAAAATGCATAGCAGTAAAGCCAATAGCTACATTCCTCAAAAATAATAAAAACGATACTAGGCTATATGTGATATTCATTAGTTCTTACGAATACCCCATGTTCACAAGTTTGTTTTTTACCCAATATAGTTGTAAATACACAACATCACGCTTGATGTAATTGGTCATGTATGGAAGTTATGCACTAAGATATTCATGTACAAAACTCTTTCTTAGATTAAGGGTAGAAATGAGGAGCATGGAAATTTCACGCAGAGTAGATATATGATTTTAGGAACAAATCAAATGTCAGAGAACTGACTACAATGTACTTGAACCACGGGTCACCCACCATAGATTGCTCATTGAGGAACCTTTGTGACGATGTACCTTGAATACTATACAAAGTCCAAGTATTGGAGATGGTAGTTCGAGAATCAGATGGATGAGCCTAGAGTGGACTGTGGTATGCTTGGTGAAAAACATATGACATTGAAAAGTTGAAGTAATGATACGCTAAGTGTACTGAGCACTTTTAAGTAGGTATAGTAGACCTTCTCCGATGCTCATCACCAAGGGGTTGTATTAAGAAACATAACTGCCTAGGTGGTACTCAACCACAAGCTGAAGGGTCACTTGGTAATTGTAGGGTCACCCAAAAGTTAAAGGATCATGGGAAGCTAAAGCACTAGTTAAGGTTAAAGATGATTTGGCTGTTAAGGGGTCACTAGTTAACTAAGAGATGAAAGAAAACTGAGTTTTGGGATGATATGAAGTGACTTGTGGAAACATCTCCAAGTTGTTGATATGTGGCTTTTTCGAAAGGGTTCAAGCAGAACTCAACTCTTCAAAGTGGTAGTCATCAACACTCCTTTTATTGAACGTAACACACATATTTATGAGTGATATCATTTTGTGTTGTATGGACAAAGTAAAATCGAATAAAAGGATGAGGACGTGATCGCTCATTAGATGAAATATGATTATGATATCTCATCAATTTTTTGTGAAATTAAAAATTAATTTTAGCTTTTGTCTGTCTACAAAATTAATCAATTTCTTTATATAGAAACCCTCTCAATCAAGATTTTGGACTAAAGGTGGTTATGTCGTTAAACTAAGACACGCCAAAACCATATTGTGAAATTTGATCATCACTTGCCGTTCCTCATTCCTTTTTCTTTACATCATGAGCTACATGACTTGTCAGTAATGGTTTGATGAGCTATTTAAATGGGTTGTTTGTACATGGTTCCTTTCATAACTAGGAATTATCCTTGTTTCTTATCCACGCAACTGAACACTTTTTTCATCATGTATTCTAAAAATGTTTCTTTTGTATAATGCTTCTGATGCTTACAAAAAGAAAAACATGAGAAAAACCCTTAATTGTAACACCAACAAGCTCACCAAAGTTTCAAAACTTTTCATTGCCATTGTAATGGAAATGATGTGTGAGACCAATGTTCCCCTTTAAAAAAAACAATGGATTCCTTAAAACTGGTAGAATACATCATCTTCCATACATTGATAGCAAATGCTATTGATTTTCAAATAACATTATTTCATGTTTCTTCAAGTTATTTAAGATTTAACTTTAGTATAATGATCCACTTAGTTTGCATTTGAAAGCTTTGGAATGGAAGATATGGCAAGTGATGTTTGTGGCATTAATTATAACACAAAACCTTTTACGTGGGTTATTCCTTGGAAGGGTGGTGATGTTGCTTTTCTGGATGAGAATAAGGATTCAACTTGTTTTTAATTGTTTACATGCATTTCACAAACCGTTTTGCTGTTTTTATCGATTTACTTGGGAGGTGGTGGAAATTTTGATGTATAATGCATGAGCCATTGATAAGTTTTTGTGACTTCGATGCTTGTTTGAGGTACTTGAGTTAAGACCATGCACTCAACTTATGGTGAAAAAGTTATGGTTCATATCTTTATTTTATTTCTTTCCCATCAAATGCTGTAATCCTTCTTGCTGATCAATCATGAAACAAAATGTTTAAAGAAGGGCTTAATCAGTTAGAGGCTTTGCTAGAGATGAGTGTTTCTCTGAGTGATGATGGTTGTTTAAGATCCTACACAATGGTGGTAAATTGGAGAAATCATCTTGAATTTTATAGAATGGGCACGTCCCTGAATCATTCATAATAATTGATGACAAAGGAAGAATAAATGGTGGTTTCAAGTCATTTGAGATTAACATGTACACTTGCAAATTGTTTCTCATCATTGTTTCACTAAACCATTTATCTTTTTTCACTTAAAATTGCCACAAATGTTTAAGGAAAAATCCTTTCTAGGTATTCAAAGTATGCAATCCATGGTGAAATTGGTTATTGTTTAGTATTGAATATCTTCAGGTGCAATTAATTCTTTAGTTTTTGTGATCAAAAGGTAAACAAGCTCTATATTGCGAGCATGGAATGAATACATTTTAAAGGTGTTTTTTGTGCAAGTGAATACGTAGTGTACCATTTACACACATTTGTGCTCAAACATCAAGAGTTATGTGCATTTTGATGCCAATGGTGAACAAATAAAGGCCATACAATCATGTTTGGTTAATGATAATGAGACAATTGAAGAGGAAAGAGGCATGAAATAATTCGTTTGGACAGCCAAATCTGAATGCCAACGGATTGTGGGTGACCATTTCAAGGGGCTAGCTTCTTATTCATATATTTAACTGATCTTTTAACATTGAGTTCTTAAACTAATGTATGGAAGACTTCAAAAGAAGTTTGGACATTGAATCAAGGCTTTGGATAATATGTTCCCAAAATGCATGAAACATTCATGCAACGTAGAAGAAGATGGATAAATTATTCAAATCACTCGTATGAATCTCTAAGTTTATCCATGTCCTGTTTAGTAACGAAATTATCAAACTTTCATGTTCCATCACTATTTTTTCATCTTTCAGTGTTATAAAGCCAAACTATGGATATCATATGGAATAAGATTTTTTTCACTAATAAGTCCCCACGAAATTTCAATGTGATGAGTTTGTGATGAAAACGAATGAATCATTTCAATTCTTCATAGAAGATTCACATTCCTACATCTCAATAATTTCAGGCAATTAGAACATCTTTCTTACCTTATGTCTTTCCATGAAGGGTAATGAAGGCACAATGTACTGTTTTGTTCAAATGCGTTTGCTTTAGATTTGATCCAGATTACCAAGAGCTTGAGTTTGATCCTATGGATAGCATTTGTTTTATTAGTTTTTTAATTCAACGTTGATTTATGAGCAAAACAGTTATTTCTACACCTTACATGCAAGATTAAAGTGGTAGATGACAAAATTTTATAGAGTAGTCCCCCTTGTTTGATTTAATTCAACTTACAATTAATCCAAGTGATATGGAGTGTAAAACAATAGATTATGTGTGAAGTTGTAAATCATACCATTTACAAAGTAAAAGCTGCCTTTTGTGCACTAGGTAATCAATTAGAATAACAGTAGTATCCCCTTCTTCTAAACCATGGACAACCCCTCTACATTTGTTTTGTGGAACATATGAACTGAGTTTTTTTTTCCATCAACCAAAAACTATGTTGCATCATTTTTTAAATTCATGAACCTTCAATTAGCAGTTTTTTTCAAAAATCAACATTCTCACACTTGCTTTGATTTCACTCCCGTGGAGATTGCATTCTCACACATGACAAGGTTTAGGTTGCTTGTTGCATGAGGATTCATGTCCAAGGAAATTGTGAATTAGTTGTTTTCAAAGGTGCCCATGACGTTGGTTGTATGCGGATCATAGGCATTTGCTACGAAGTTTCAAAAATCATAAGCCTTTTACATTGTTTGATATGAGAATGATGACTTGGAGTAAAGTTTTTGACTTTTTTCATTCTTACAATTTTTTTAGCACGTTGTCAATTGCAAATGTTGTATTAGATGTCTTTGATGTTTTCAATTTGATGAAATGAAAACAATCATGATGTAAAGTAGTGTAATTCAAACAACATTCATATGGAGAATTGAGTTGTGACTTTGTGACTTTACTATCAAACCATGTAGTCATATGACTCTTCTCACTTGATGAAGATGAAGCTTGTTTCAAATACATGAATCATTTTGTTACAACTACGCGCCAATTATCCGTATTGCGAGAAGAATGAGATATTTGAATTCCAGTTCTTGGATTTTATAACAGTTTTTCTTCTCTTTTTGTGGAGACTTCAAACATTGTATGTATTCTCCCATTAGCTTTGAAGATGTTTCTCTTTATAAGGTACTTTTGGTCCTCATCTTGACATTGCATGTATAGATCTAGTCAATTTTATGATGATTGACGTTGAATTTGATATTATAATCAAGGCGTTTTATTCACTTTTGTGTCTTCAAGTGTTTCTTCTATTGAAAACACTTTCATATAATGAAATTTGTACAAAACTTCCAAACGATTTGTAGGTTAGTTTTGCAATTGAATATCTTCCACTTGAGTTTTCTTCATAAGATCATGATCTATGTATGGTAAAATGGAATTGTGTACCCTGTTATAAAAAATGATAGTACGAAGAAAGAAGAAGAAAGAATGAACAAATGTATGAGAAAAAGGTTTGTTTTTCATGGAATTGAAGGTAATTCTTTCCATAAGAATAATGCTACCCACGTTGTGGGATTTAATTAACACAACCCAAAATCAATGGTGAATTGATGAAAAAGGAAAGATGTTTGTTATCTCTAAAATTAGAAACATTAAACTTTGGCTAATTGATGAACGAAAAGATGCATCCCCAAAAATCAAAACACAGGTAATTAGGTCCATGTCTATAGAAACCAAAAAGCCCTTAATGTGAACTGGGTCTTGATCCATCTAAAGTTTCATGTTTTGTGTATGGTTTGAATGAATATTATGGGGAAAGTTCATCGGTCATGTGCCTCAATGCTTGTTCCTTTAAAATCTGATTTTGCAACTAGGATCATGTGATTCAATTGGTACTTGAATTGGGATGCTTTGAAGTGCATCAAAACATTATGGTTGATAACAGAATATGTTTTTATGAATTGTGATGGAAACAACATATTCAGATTCCTATAATGATTTTGAAATGAATTCAAAAAATATTCTTTTAGGATTTTAGGAAGAAAAATGTAAAATGTTCAAGTAGGAACATAGTGAATATTACTAAAGAGATAAACAGTGGTTCGTTTAACAAGTTTGTTTCAAAATGCTTTTTACAGCCATTTGAAGGTATACAAATCCATATCGTTTTCCACATCTCCTCGATCTACATCACCTTTTTATGAACATGTGTGTGCTACATAGAGAACCACCTCTTGGAGAGAAGCCACAAAGAAATCACAAAGATTTGTACAAGTTCCTTGGTTATTGACATGTGTGAAGTCTCCCAAACTTAATCGAGCATTTGATTCACCTTTAGAAGTACAAACATCTCAGCATTACATCTCAAGAACAGTTCAGTTCTTCATTTTACAAGAGAGCATCAAGCACGAGTTGATTGATCAGAATGGAAGACAAGTTTTTTCATAGTTGTCTGTCTTCTCCTCAAACTCAAGCACATTACTTGTGCATGGCATGATGCAGCCACATCACTAATAGACTTGCGTTGTTGGCGTAACTCATCAACATCCTAGTGTGAAGTTAACGGACCAACCATGTTGCTTCTAATGAGCTAAACACTTACTTTCTTGAAAGCTTCCACAAGAAAGTAGATGTGCATGGGGCCATGGTAAAATTCAAGACCTGTCACTTGCCCCAATCAAGACAAAGGCCAAGTCTACCACTCACCCACATGGTATTCTCACAGATCATATCTCAGATGAGACACAGCATAGTTGAGACACACCATAAGGGATGCAAGGGTCATACCTACATTATGGGCAGAGAATTCTTGACCTAAAAAAAAACCAAACAAGGGAGAAAAAACATTCAACAAATCTCTCCCTTGCACTTTTCTTTTATGGCAATCATCATTCTTCATCACATGCGTTGAACATGCCAATTCCTTGCCTGCTAGCTTGTTGGAGATCCTTGCTTAGTGCCTTGTCAATAATGTCAGCCGAGTTGAGCATGGTACCGACATTCTTAAGCTTTGGTGTCTTATTGTAGTCGAGTTTCGACACATATTGGCAGTGTATCTCAATGTGCATTGTGCACCTCGATAGGATAGGATTTTTGGACTTCTCAATTGCACTCATGTTTACAATCGTGATGACTTTCATTGTTGCTTGCGGTGCCTTTAGCTTTAAAAGCAAGCTTTTGAGCGAGTGCATCTCTGTACCCACCTTATCAAAGGCAATAGACTAAACTTTAGTAGTTGATAGAGAGACACATTCCTTGATGTGAATTGCCCAAATCAGTACACCTCCTCCAAAAATTCAGACAAAGCGAGAGGTAGATTGTTTTCATCCATATTGCCTCATGAATCATATTTGATATAACACATAAGACAGAGTGACGCATGTCCACAATGCCTTGTAACTAAAGCCAAACATTTGGCGGCCCTTTGAGGTAGCATATGATGCACTTCACAACATGCTTTTGTAGTGGACTAGGATTGGCCACAAATTCACTCATCTACCCTGCAACATGGGCTACATCTTGTCGTGTGGTGATCATAGCATGTAATAGAATGACCATGAAAAACATTTATGAGATGCTCAACATTTCAATCTCTTCGCTTCCTTGGATGGGGACATGGCGGTGGAGAGTTTGTACTTCGGGCTCATGGGTGTGCTGGTAAGATTGCAATGTGTGATGTCAAATTGTCGAAGGAGGGAGTCGATGCATTTTCTCTGGTCGAAGATGATGGTACCTGTTACTCTATCACACTTGATGGAAATTCCAAGATAGAAGTTTAAAGGACCCACGTCCTACATGTCGAATATTCAACTTAGCTACCACTTTATATTGTCTAGTAGCTGCGTTGAAGAAGAGCATAGAGTTGGATCATCAAGGTACAAGGCAAAAGACATAGTCCATTTGTCACACTCATGCACCTACATGCCTGGGTCATTTTTGGAGTGCTTGAAGGACTCCTTGGCCCTGAATGGATCCATATTTTGGATTCAAAGTCTTCGTGCTTGTTATAGCCGATGGAGCATCGTCACTTATCTTCACACCTTGCCCTGGGGAGCATCATCACCCTTCGGAACCTTCATGAGTACCTCCTTCTCAATGTTTCCTAAAGAAAGTTTGTTTTAACAACCATCACATTTACCTCCATGTTCTCCATAATAGCAACGGCGAGTGTTGTCCTCATGGAGACAAATGTCACAAAGGGAGCAAAGGTCTCATCATACTCTATGCCAAGCTGTGTAGGGAACCCTATTGCTACCACCCCTGCCTTACAAGTTGTCTTCCCATCTTTTTTTCACTCACTTTGAGCACCTACTTTGATCCTGCAACATGAGTGCAAGCACGTCTATCTATTGACACCCATGTCCTATTCTGCTTGATATAGATGATTTCATTAGAAGTTCCTTCACCCAACTCATCTTTGCTAGGCTATGTGAGTGCCCTTACGACAGACGTTGGCTCCTCTTGTACCAGTAGCAAATAATTGAAGTTTGTCCATTAACCCTTGTCCATGTCATAATGTTGTTGAGGAACTTGGATATGATAACTATCTCTTGGACATGCTCGATGTTGTTAATGTAGAGGGTAGAGGTATTTTTTTTGTTGATGATGGGAGAGGCATCCTCCTCATTATCCAGAGGATCAGATTCGTTGGCCTCTGAGTCTGATTCCTGTGACTGATCTTCATCAGCTTCTCTTCCTCATGTAATACCTTGCACATGCCATTGCATAAGTGATTCTTCTTCCTCCTCAAGAACTATGGGCCATACCCTATCTAGGAGTGTTCTCAAGGCTGATAAGCTCTCCCTTACTAATGAAGGTTTGGTAGAAGCCCATGCCTTTTGCTAAAAATGACCTTCTTGTATCCTTGGTCCCACAATCTATAGGTTATTGATGTGGTGTCATAGTTGATTGAATTACACTTTTGTGCTCTTACATCAAGCTTTCTTGGGCCCTCACCTACGTGGACATTAACAAAGCAAGTGTAATTAAACACCTTGAGATGGGAAGTGCCAGACTTCTTCGATGAAAATGCTTATAAAGGCATCTTTAGCTATTGTGTTTGCTTGTTCTTGCATCACCTTTGAAGAAATGCTCTAGAGTAGGGTTCATAGGATAGTTTGTGGTGCATGCTTCTTTAGCCTAGTAAACTAGAGGCAGCCTCAGGTGAAAGAGCATGCACTTTCTCATGCCCAGGAGGGTCTTGTTCATCCTCTCTGCTATGTAGTTTCTTAGAGGTAAGTCGGGAGTAATCTCCTTGTATTCAATGCCCTATGTCTTGATTCACTTCCTCCGGGTTTTGTACTCTCCTCAAGTTTTCTCCTGAATATCTTCACCTCCTTTCCAGTCTGTTGCTCAACCACGAGAACAAAGGCTGGTAGACTCTCCTCCACCTACCTTTTCTTTTTGAGAAAGTATAACTATACCTTTTAGGTGTTGTCATTGATGCATTTGAAAAATATCTGCTATCTCCATTAGATGTTATGCAAAAGGGACCACACACATAAGAGTGGATGAGTTCAAACAGTGCGAGAGCATGCGTACTTTGCACCTGTAATTGTAGTGGCTAGAATGAACAACGTCAGTGGCAGTAATTCTTTTTCATTGCCAAATCTTCTAGTTCCAATAATTCCTGTGTTAAAAAAATTCCATTGTCACAAAAATATGTGTCGCTACTCCCCTCATTATAGATTGCTGTCAAATATTCACCCATTGATGTTATCAGTTTTGCTTACAAGACGTAGATTACATCAACACAAGGAACCTATGCAATAACATTCTTCACAAACCTAGAGGTGTTGATGTTCGTGGAAGGAAACATCATGTCTTTCTTCTTTCCAAATACAAATGTCATCCCATGGTCGTTCATCTTAGAGACGTAGAGCAAGTTGGTTTTGAAGGAGGGAAAGTTTATTACCCCCTCTAGCTTGAGGTCAGAGGGAGCAACATTAACACCGATTATGACCTGCTTCTTTCCTATCCCCTCTACTGCCTCAACCTTGTATTTTGTGACTCTAAATTTCTTATTGCATGGGGAAGGATGGTTGAAATCTCCCTTCTTGTAAGTGATGTGCTCATTTCTACCAGAGTCAAGACCGTAAACTCATGGCCTTCGTATCGCTCTCTCATTATTGGAGGCACAGTTAACCATTATTCTTGTGGGATCATTCCCACCATTTTCTCTTCTCCATTCATCCTTGTTTCCTGCCTCCTTTTTGAGTTCTCAGCATTCCGGAGCCTAATGTCCAACATTACCATAGTTATGGCAGTTTCAATGTCCCTTTTGACCCCTTCCACTATTGTTAGTGTTGTTTCACTATTCCCATAGGAGGAGGTATTGCGAAAGGTAGCGTTGCCATTTAAGGCAAAGGCAACCAGTTTTGTTTCACTACTTATGTGATCCATGCCTTCATTGCGCACATACTCAAAGATGGCGGTGTAGGATAGTTGCTCTTCAGTCCACCCCCTAATCAATTTGACCACGAAACCCCATCTCTTCAATGAATCCATCAAAAAGACCATGGCGTGCATATCAAGTTTCAGGTCTCATCCCATGTTGGTGGCTTGTTGTAAGAGCATCTCAAACTTCTCCATAAACGTAAATACATCCTCCCTTTTTCTAAGCGTCATGCAGATGAGAATTTGTAAAATGATGAGATGGTTGAGAAGTGAAGATCACGGAAGCACCTTGCCAAGTTTGGCATATGCCGTAGCTTCCACTATACATGTATTGATGTGTGAAATATGTACATGTTGTAAAGAGGGCATAAGAATTGCAAGAACTTGTTGATCTTCACCCATGCCACAAGGTCAACACCTCCTCCTTTAGTGCTTTGATAGCTACGTCTCAATATCTTAGCAAGTCTCTATCATCCATAACTATCTTGAATATCCACTTATAGAGTGCAAACCCCTCTAAAACTTGGTGATGGTAGAATAACTCCCTAGTTCCCCTGCCCATACCATGCGTACAAATAGGCTGAAGTCTACCTTCAAGGCGGAATAGGCCAATGATGAACCAACAAACAAAGAGGTTGTGTGAGAGTGAAGGCACACTCAGTACTTATGGCTTTAGTGGTTGTGTGTCTGAAACTTTTCTAACTAGAGGAGTGAGCCCATCGCCCTTTGTTGGTTTCTACACTAACCACCTCTAGAAGAGAAGCCACAAAACTGAAATAGGCTCACAAAGGGTTTTACACCTTACTCCTTTGTTGACAAGTTACATGCACCCCAAACTTAATCAAGCATACACTTCACGTTCAAGAGTACTAACGATTTAGCATTAGATCTCAAGAAGATCGCAAGTCGTCAAATGCACGAGAGATCATCAAGCAAGGGTTGATTCATCATCATGCAAGAAAAGTCCTTTTGTAATCATCTTTTGAATCCTTGAACTCAGAAGCGCATTCCAAAGATGTAGCCTAACCCAGCCACAGTACCAATTGACTTATATTGTGGGCTTTAAAAAACAGAACCTTTGTGTCAAGGTAACAGACCAACCATGTAGCTTCTAAGAAGTTACAGATTTTCTTTTTTAGAAGCTTAAACAGCAAAGAAGATGTGCATTGGGCCATGATCAAACTCATGACCTTTCACTTGGCCGCATGGAGAAGATGGCCAAGTTAACCACTCACCCACATGGTGTACTCAAAGGTCCTATCTCACATGAGACAAAGCATAGTTGATTCACACCAGAATGGATGTAGGGGTCTTACCTCCACAAGGGGCGAAGCATTCCTCATCTATTGTATGGCACTAAACAAGGGGGAAAACCTTGAACAATTTGTGTGTTTGTGAACAATTCTTAAATGTTGAACTATTAGGTTTGTGATTTCACAGCACTTGTTTTAGTCATTTCTTGTTACATCCCTGTAGTTAACTTAGGAAAGAACCAAAAAAGACCAGTTTCATACTTCAAATTGATGGTTAGTTACCTTTAAATGGCGGTTCAAACCACCTTTTGGAGCTAAAATAACGACTTTATGATGTAGAAGGAAACTTTAAAACTCTCACATCATGGAATAGAACACTATTCCATTGCACCAAAACATTACGGACACAAGTTTGTAAGATTTTATGTATCTTGTTGTTGCAATTTTTGAACATGTTTCATCATAACAAAATGCACTTGTGTTTTGGTTTGGATGCTTACACTATATGAAGAGACTTACAAGTTAGATTCTGAAAGAAAACATTACATTGTACAATCATGCAGTTGTGGAGTTTTAGTAATTTTATTAAGAATTGGTCTGGGAAAAGTTCAATAGAGCCTTTCATTTTACTGAAATCTTTGTTTATTGAACGCCATGAATTTAAAAGAACAGTTTTCGATGAAACAAGCCAAGTGATTGATGAACCGGCAGTTTTTCCGTACTACCAAGTTTTTTAACTTCCCTTACATCCGTGGTCGTATTTGTAAACACAATTACACAAAAATCGCATTATTCAAATGATTAAAATAGCACACATGCAATTCGTTTTAATAGAAATGGCATAATGTCTTCTTTCTCTACTTCTCGTTTATGACTAAGCCAAATTTGTATCATTGGTCATAGTCATTGCAAATATGCAATGTCAAACTTGATTATATTTTCTTATTGAAAATTACATCATTTATTTTATTAATTATTACTCAAGTTATCAAATGTATGTGGGGAGGAGAGTGCCCATCAAAATGCAATCTTGAATTTTGTTCAAAAAAATCTATGTTAAGATCATTATTGCACAAAGGTTTTTGAAAACGATGGTTCATGTCCAAAACGGGTATTTTATTATCAATTCAATTGAATTATGGTATTTGGAGAAATTGTAATGAGAAATATTGATTTTGGAATGGATGTAGATTTTCAGGCTATCGATGTAGAGGTGGAATAGAATGAACTTTTACGGGATAACTGAAATTCGTAGTCCTGTTTCTAAGGGATTTGGAAAATTTAGCTTTATGCCTACATTTGTGCGCCTTGGATGATCGCGTCCTCTTTCGGCCATCTATGACGGTTACCAGACGAGGCATTGTGGGATGGACGGCCGAAAGCGATGCGGCAAGACGCGACCTCGGCCGGTGTGGCACTGCGAACAATGGACCATTGCAGCTCAATGGCTGCTCGCCCGTCCTGCATTTGTCATGGGGACGGGAGAGGTGTGGTTTGGGTTGGGACTGTCGGGCGTCCATCTCGTTCACCCGCATTGCAGTAACTAGCCCAGCCGGCGGGTGACATAGGTGCAGGTCCGAGGCTTTGCTTTTGCTATTGATTTAATGGTCCCGCGCTTCTAGAAAGCGGGACGCGCTGCGGCGAGCCCAGTTGCGAGCGATCGCGAGTTCCGCAATTGCGCCATTTCCTTTGACGAAGGGTTCGGCTAAAAGCAGAATTCTGGCGCTGATTTTACACGGACCCCCGCTGACTTTATGCTGATGTGGCATGCTTGCCAACGTCTGGGAGGCTGAAAAATGAACGTCTGGAGGGTCGTTGTTCAGACGTGTACCGTCTGGACGTTCATGGAAGGAATTACGGCTCCAATCTGGATTTCAATGAAAATTTCGGCGAGATCCGACAGTTGCGGACTCGATGCACGTAAAGACCGTTTTTACTTGAACTTTCAGTTGCGAACGCTCAAACCGACGTCGCATTGCGCCGTCGGCATAGCGCCTCGGAAGGTGGGTATCCCATGTCCCCTGAAATCAGGGAGTTCTTCCGAGTAGAACGGGATTGATAGGCGGGTATCCGGCGACAGAACGTCAACGTTTACCGCTCATTCGAACCCGTGAAGTTTACGCGCAAAATCAAAGACAACGTCTACTTTGAGCGGTGATTTTAGGGTGTCGATAAAATCAAAAGCAAAAGCAAAGCGTCGGATCAGGGCCATACCTGAAGGGGCATCCAAGAGACAACATGAAGGAGCTGCGCAAACTCCACTTTCTG
>SZWC01008550.1:34395-51480 GCA_023375785.1 Penium margaritaceum
TGCCACTCATCACATGACGTGTCATCGTAGTGATTTTGTTGTTTTTGGTCTTGTCACGTCTGTCCGTTCCGTCCGTACAGGCTCTGGTCAGTCCTTGCCAGTCCATGGTGTTGGGGTTGTATGTTTCAACGGTCCGTCTGGCCCCTTGTACCTTTCGGACGTGTTGTTTGTGCCTGATCTTGAGCTCAACCTACTTTCTGTGCGTGCTTGAACATTGATGGTTCTCTCTATGGAGCATATTGCAAACTCAGCGATTGTGATTGCCACTGACACTTGCAGTGTTATCCTTCATGCCTATGTCGTAGATGATCTGTATCGCGTCTCTCGGACCTCCTCCCCTTGCTCTCCTTCCTCCTCCGGTCGGGTCTTTGTCACTGGTGTTCTGTCTCCAGAACACCAGTGGTTGCTTCATCGCCGTCTGTGTCACATGGGCTCCGATACTGTGTCGAAGCTCATTCGGACACAGTCAGATCTCGGTCTTGACGTGGCTTCTTTCGAGAAGCCACCCAAGACCGACTGTCTCTTTTGCACTCAGGGGAAGATGCACCGATGCACCTACCCTGACTCTCGTTCCCGAGCGCTTTGGCCTCTCGAGCTAGTTCACTCAGACCTTCTCGGTCCTCTTCCGGTCGAGTCCCTATCTGATCGGGGCCAGTATGTTCTGACTCTGTCTAACGACTTTACCTGGATGCCGTGGGTCTACAGCCTGCGTCAAAAGAGCGACGCCGCCCTTGCGGTTCGACTCTAGCTAGTGATGGCTGAGCATCAGTCACGTCACACGCTACATACTTTTCGCTCGGATCTCGGTGGTGAGTTCCTTGGCGAGATGGACGGCTTCTTTGTTGAGCATGGGATTTTTCACCAGGTCTCCGAGCCTGCTATCCTTCAGCAGAACAGTGTTTCCGAGCATTGGAACCGCACCATGGAGGATGCGGTTTGCGCTATATGGTCCGAGTGTGGTCTCCCTGAGTCCTTTGTCTTTGAGGGTTTTGCCTACATGACTTGGGTCTGGAACCGCCTCCCGCACGGCCCATTTCCAGACCATATTACACCGTATGAGCTATGGTTTGGACACCGTGCTGACCTTCGTCTCGCTTGCATCTGGGGATCCTTGGCCTTGGTGTGGTACACCGAGGACCAGCAGGGGTCCAAGGTCTCACTTGGAGGCCGCTTGTGTGCCTTTGTAGGCATTTCCCTTCGGTTGAAGGCCTGGTGCTTCTAGGACCCTACTCGTCGTCGCATCATTGAGTCCCGCGACACGCTCTTTTTCGAGTCTCTCACCTACACTGACCTAACTTCGATTACGGTACTCTTCGCCACACATGTTCCTACCTGTGAGGGGTCTCGGCAGATGGGGGAGACTTCTATGCAAGCGAGCACCTCTAACCAGGCTGATGTGTCCGTTCGAGCCCCCTTCACCTCTCGGTCTCCTGCCCTTGATGACCCGGCAATCATCGCCGTCGGTCCAGAGACCTCGCCCGTACAGCCTGTTTCACGCCCCATAGGTGCCCCTGCTTCTATTCCCGCGCCCACTTCTGCGCCAGTACCTGCGTCTGCTGGCACTCCTGTTTCTGTGTCTGGTCCAGTCTCGCCTACTCCCATATCTGCTCCTACTGGCACTCCTGCCTCTGTGTCAGGTCAAGTCTTGCCTGCTCCTGCTGTCACACCCAGCCCCGTGTCCCCCACACACGCATCTCCTCGCACGGCATCACCTGCCTTGCCTCAGTCCCCACCAGCTATGGTCGTGCCTGTCCTTGAGCCTGAGGTGCACCCCTCGAGCTCCGGTTACTCCCGTGAGCCCGGTGGTCGTCTTCGACCACTAGATTTGGAGCTCAGCGAGCGCCGGGCCCCGCACGCACGCGCCCCTCTCGCAACATCGTGAGTGGTGACCCCGACACAAAGGCCCTAGGCCTGAGTGTCCGCAGTGAGCTCACAGAGGTACATCAAGTGTGCCCCATAGGGCACGATCTCGTCACTCGCGAGTTCCATATCGCTTGTGATGCAGTAGCTGATCTTGTGGTCGTCAGGCCTAGCACTGAGGCGTGTGCCCTTGCCACACAGAGCTCTCCCTCTATGGCGCCTGACCCGGGAACCTTGAAAGAAGCTCTCTCATCATAGGATGCTGACACTTGGTGCGCTGCCTGCGAGGATGAGCTTCGCGCTATCGGAGAGCATAGAGTCTACGAGTTTGTTGACCTTCCGCCTAGGAGGAAGGCTATTCAGGTCAAGTGGGTCTTTTGCAAGAAAGTGAAGCCGGATGGCCACTGAAACGCTACAAGGCCCACTTGGTCGTCAAGGGGTACTCTCAGATTGAGGGCATTGATTACACTGACACCTTTGCCCATGTCGGCCGCAGGACCTCAGCTCGAGCTTTGTTCGGTGTAGTAGCTCAGCATGATTGGGAACTGCACCAGATGGATGTGAACAATGCGTTCCTCCATGGCTCTCTGGATGAGGAGATTTACGTGGCTCAGCCACGAGGCTTTGAGGACGGTGACAAGGTCTGGCGTTTGCGCAAGTCCTTGTACGGCCTCAAGCATTCTCCGTAGTGTTGGAACCGGGAGATCACCGGCACTTTGACTCGTGCGGGATATGTACTTAGCAAGGCAGATCCCTCTCTCTTCATCCTACCGACACCCGAGCGGTTCACCGTCATCCTGGTCTATGCCGATGACCTTCTGATTGCGTCTCCGTCCCTCGAGGCCATGAAGGAGGCCAAGGCTATCCTTCAGGATGCCTACATGATGAAGGACCTCGGTCCTGCATCGGTGTTTCTTGGTATGGAGATCGTGCGAGATCGCAGACGTCGAAGACTGTTGCTGCATCAGGCCCGATACACACGAGTCGTGGGGGAGCGTTTCAGCGACCTCCTTGGTCCAGTGCCCACCGCTTCCACACCTCTTACACCNGTCCTTCAGGATGCCTACATGATGAAGGACCTCGGTCCTGCATCGGTGTTTCTTGGTATGGAGATCGTGCGAGATCGCAGACGTCGAAGACTGTTGCTGCATCAGGCCCGATACACACGAGTCGTGGGGGAGCGTTTCAGCGACCTCCTTGGTCCAGTGCCCACCGCTTCCACACCTCTTACACTTGATGGGCAGGATGCCCTGAAGGTGGATGATCCCACACAGTTGGGGGAGACAGTGGACGTGACCTTGTACCTCCGTCTCATCGGATCTCTGATGTACCTGGCCACTACCACACGTCCTGACATCGCTTTCGCTGTCAACCTCCTCGCTCAGTTCTCGCAGGCTCCACATGCCAGAGCCCTTCACGCAGTTGTGCCAGTGGTGCGGTACGTGGTCTCCACGCCGTACCTCAGACTCTGCTTTTGTCGGCAGTGTTCGATTGTCCTTGACGGCTACACTGATAGTGACTGGGCATGGAGCCCACATGGACGCAACCGTACTGGCTTCGTGTTCCTGCTTGGCGGTATTGCTCTGTCTTGGTGTAGCAGGAAGCATGGTTGCATCGCATGTAGCTCGTTGGAGGCAGAGTACGTTGCTTTATGCCAAGGGGCTACTGAGGCGGTATGGCTGTAGCGCCTGTTTCTTGAGATTAGTCAGTCAATACCCCTCATTGTGCTTCGTTGCGACAAACAGAGTGCACTCGCCATTGCGGAGAACTCCGGTGTCCCTCACGCTCGCACGAAGCACATTGCGGTTGAGCATCACTTTGTGCGTGATCTGGTGGAGCGACACGTGATCTCCGTCATGTGGGTTGGCATTGACATGNCCCACACAGTTGGGGGAGACAGTGGACGTGACCTTGTACCTCCGTCTCATCGGATCTCTGATGTACCTGGCCACTACCACACGTCCTGACATCGCTTTCGCTGTCAACCTCCTCGCTCAGTTCTCGCAGGCTCCACATGCCAGAGCCCTTCACGCGGTTGCGCCAGTGGTGCGGTACGTGGTCTCCATGCCGTACCTCAGACTCTGCTTTTGTCGGCAGTGTTCGATTGTCCTTGACGGCTACACTGATAGCGATTGGGCATGGAGCCCACATGGACGCAACCGTACTGGCTTCGTGTTCCTGCTTGGTGGTATCGCTCTGTCTTGGTGTAGCAGGAAGCAGGGTTGCATCGCACGTAGCTCGTTGGAGGCAGAGTACGTTGCTTTATGCCCAGGGGCTACTGAGGCGGTATGGCTGTAGCGCCTGTTTCTTGAGATTAGTCAGTCAATACCCCTCATTGTGCTTCGTTGCGACAAACAGAGTGCACTCGCCATTGCGGAGAACTCCGGTGTCCCTCACGCTCGCACGAAGCACATTGCGGTTGAGCATCACTTTGTGCGTGATCTGGTGGAGCGACACGTGATCTCCGTCATGTGGGTTGGCATTGACATGCAGCGTGCTGATTTCTTGACGAAGGCACTAGCTTGCAGAAAGTTCCTGGTGACCATTCGTTATGTTGGACTTCGCCCCATGCCTGAGAGTGGTTGAGTGTGGGATGTGTGTCCGTGTCCCATCTTTTTTACACATACTATTGTACTTGTCCCAGTGCTGCACGTGTATGGACATGCGTACCATCGGGTCATGGGGGAGGGTTGTGATTTGTGACGTTCTTGTGCAGTCTACTGTGACCACTCAGCCGTGTCCATACTCGTGCAGATCCCTGAGGCGGGCCCTGGTGACACCGGTGCGACGACTGGCAGTGGACTACCAGCTTGGAGCTGGCCGACTACCGTTCCAGAGCCCCGGACACTGCTGGGACTTCATGCTACTTTTCTACAACTTGCGAGAGTTTTTCGGCGGACTGGCCATGAGCCTGATTTGCATGTTTTTGCATTGCGTGTCAACTATCTGATGATGGATGCATGCATGTGACCAGTTGTAGAAACCGTGTTGTGATTTTGCATGTCTAGGTTCAGACGACGTAGCATTATGACATGTGTGCGCAGAGTTATGGCCAAAACAGTGGTTTTGGGCCGGTTTTAGGACAGCTCTTGGACCACCGCGTGTGACACCCGCTGTGCACCGCGGCAGGTATTTATGCCATGGACCTGTCATTTGTCATTTCTCTCTGCAAATGCTATAGAAGCATTCAGACACTTTGCCTTGTGTCCGCTTGCCAAACTCTTGCCGTTGCGTGCACGACTTGTGACTGTCGTCACCGTCTGATCAGGCCTTGTCGCCTGGTCAACGGGAGTGTTGCCAGGAATCTTCCTTGCATCTTTTCAATGACTTGACGCCGCTGGAGTGTCACTCAGTGGAGCCGACGCACGCTAAGGCCCACTCACCCATCGCTGGAGCCTCCTCCCTCTGGCGATGCGCTCAGCTCCATCGGCATGCCTCCTCGGTGGTTGGGCCGCCGGTGGTCAGTGCCACTGCAGATGCTGTCTGCATCCACCTAGCGCTGTGTCTGGCTGTGGCATTGCATCTGCAGCCTCATGCGGTGCCTAGGGTCCATGTCTCTTGCTGTATGGCCCTGTCTGGCATCATTGACTGTCGTAGGCACTACCTCGGTTTGGGTGGCCATAACTTCTTACTACTGTTTTTCTAGCTGATTCTGACCGCACGACTGCGTTTGTAGCGGCGGTATTATGGTATGGTCTAGTTTTCAGGCAAAACGGACGACGCCCGGATTTTGGGCTGTCGGGCGTCTGGCACGGCTAACTGAGAAAACCCTGCCTTCCAGGAAATAGGTCCTAGACTATTTTCTGATTGGCTGGTTAGCTGAGTAACAAGTTCTACACTAGTGGGGGGCGCTAGAACTTGGAGGGGTTTCCCCTTGTTGCTCATTCTTCAATCCTAATCAGTCACTTTCAGTTTTCTGCTGCTTTCTGGCGCTAACACTGGCGCGCACGTTTCTGAGGAACAAACCCAGAGCTTCCAGACTTAGACTCTAGAGCAGCAGACTGAGGGGGCAGCAGACTTGAGCAACGAGCGTGGAAGCCCGCACGCTGCATCAACAACGCATGCTACCCCAACCTGCTACCTAGGTTTTCCAGCTTGGTATCAGAGCTAGAGCGTAGTAGCAGCAGTAGAAGACTGGCATATAGGTGCTAGACAACGCCGGCGGACCCCCATACGTGCGAGTGCAAGGGAAATGCTGCCGGAGTTTTTCCGGCACCATTGACCCGCCTGGTAGCGGCGTGAGATTTTTTTCCATGGCCTCTAGGCCAAGGGAAATGCTGCCGAAAATAATTGGCAGCACTGACCCCCACGTGTGACGCGAGGAGGTGAGCGGCAGGCCACGTCCAACACGTATGGGCGACGACGCACGCTGCAACGTCACCCAGGTGCAGTGACTGGAACCACCATGCAGCAGCAGCAGTCTGCAACAATGGCAGCCACAGGCAACGGCAGCAAGGAGTGGCAGCAGCAGCCAGCAGCAAGTGCGTGCAGCAGCAGCAATAGTAGTAGGCACAAGCAGCAACTCACAGCACCCTACAGTAGTAGCAGCCCGCAGCAGCAGCAGCCTGTAGGAGCAGCAGCTCGTAGTAGCAGGGAGCAGTAGCGATAGCAAGCAGTAGCATGGAGCAGTAGAAGCAGGCTGCAACAGCCACAGCAGCGAGCCGTAGCAGCAACCAGCTGCAGCAGCGGCTGTAACGAGCAGCTGCCAGCAGCGGCTGCTGCTGCTCGCTGCCCGCAGAAAGCGAGCAACGAGCAGCAGCGCGCTGCTACCAGCGAGTAGCAGCTCGCTGCCAGCGAGCAGCAGCCTGCTGCTTGTAGCTAGTAGTGGGCAGCTGCCCGCTGTGACAGACGAGAAAAGAGGAAAAAAAACATGAAAAAGAATTCCCCACCCCACAAGCCTTGCTGTTGTGGCTACTACAGCTGTCTTTGCTGCTGCAGCCGCCACAGCAGCCGCAGAAGCCCGCAGTAGCAGTAGTTGCTGCTGCAACTGCAGCCGCAACAGCAGTAGCAGCACTAGCACCACCTGCAACAGCAGCAGCAGTAGCAGCTGTAGCAACAACAGCAGCAACAGCACCAACCACAGCTGCAGCAGCAGGAGCACTAACAACAGCAGCACCAGCAGCAGTAGCTGCAGCAATAGCAATAGCAGCAGCAGCAGCAGCAACAGCAGCTACAGCAGCGGCCCCAACAACCGCCAGTGCTGACGTCAGCATCTCGTTGCTCACGTCATTACTAACGTCATTAACAAAAAAAATAAAACGGGGGCAAGGGAAGGGGGAAGCAAACCTAAGGGTGGACATGACGTCCACCTCTCTTAGCAAACGTCACTGTTGATGTTAGCACCACACCAAAAAAAATAAACAAAACAAAAGGGCATCACACCATGGTTGGTAGCCCCACTGGGGAGGGGTCCTTCTCTGTTGGGGAGACCCCACCCCCCCTTTCTTGTAGCGGCTGCAGCAGTAGCAGGAGGAGTAGGAGTAGCAGCAGCAACGACAACAGCAGCATCAACAATAGCAGCAACAGAAGCAGCAGCAGGAGCAGCAGCAACAGTCGCAACACCAGGAGTAGCAGCAACAGCAGGAGCAGTAGCAGTAGCATAAGTAGGAGCAACAGTAGCGGCAGGAGGAGCAGCAGTGGCAGCAGCCCTCTAGCGTTGTTGGCGACAACCCTTACCCCCTCGCTACTCTTCATCAATAGTTCACCGCCCTGACGCAGTAGCCTACAGCACTGCAGCCGTTGGTCTCTCAGATTTCCCCTAGTGCGCTGCCGTCCTTCACCCGTCTAGGGCATGCCAACACTGTTGTGTCTGCTTCCACGCACTACCTGGCGCAGAAGTAGACTCAGCACTAGCGGCAGATAGTGACGTCCATACTTTGCCCCACTCTCGGTGCCGGCCGCAAGCAAAAGGACTTTGAGACGCCGCCGCCGCCGCTTCAGGCCGGCGAGCAGTTTTGGAGCTGGGAGCTCAGCTTCTGGATCTGGGCGGAGGGTGAGGGATTTTGGGCATACTATACCCTAGCGTACGATGCCACCCTGGCCGACCAGTTATATGACACTGGTCGTGCCGTCCGTGCTTCAGTCCCTGTCGCCCTGTCGGCTTCCCGCCTCGCCCTTGAGCCCTTTTAAGGCGACTTCACAACTGACGTCACCCCAGACCCTGCAGCCACGTGGCACATCCTCACTCGTCCCCATCGCCTTTCAAGCGAGGCTGAGACCAGCCGCCTGCTGCGGGAGTTCAACTCCCTGCACATGGGGGAGACCGAGACGGTCACCTCCTACTGGCAGTGGGCAGAGAACATCCTTCGTCGCCTCGGGACCTCTGTCCCATCCCCTCTGGCCGCGCCGCTCACCATCAAACGCGGTGCCACTGACACATACGTAGACGTCTCCGTCCACTATCCTCATGACGTCCTCTCCACCATGGCGGCGCAGGGAACCCTCATGCCCTGGGCATACGAGCTCTTCCTTCAGATTGAGGAAGCTTGTCTGAAGTCCCGACTCTAGCGCACGGAGGCCGTCACCTCCCAAGTCGACGCCGCCCCTACCGTCGCCTCCCTGGCCGTCGCCTCCCCCACTACATCTACCTCATCATCATCGGGGAAGAAGAAACGTCGGAACAAGAAAGGCAAGGGTCAGCAACAGCAGCAGCAGTAGCCGTCGACCGGGTCCAGCGGTGGCGGCTCGATCTGCCACAACTGTGGCCAGCCCGGGCACGAGTGGTACACGTGCCCTCTACCAACGGACGAGGCGTGCGTCATTGCCACCATGCGTTACCAGCGCAAGGGCCGTCTCGCCTCTGTCGCAGTAGCTGTCGCCGGCTCTGACACCTCGACCTCGTCCAGCAGCTCCACCACTCCGGTTGCCTCGCCAGTCCCGCCGCCACCAGCGCCGCAGCCGTCGGCGCCGGCACAGACATCCTTCTACCCGGGCTCCGGCGCTTTCACCCCACACTCCGTCTACACTCCCAGGCCGTCCTCTCGTGAGCGCTAGCTGGAGTAGTTCATCACGCTCCAGCTCGGCGTGCCTCGCCCTCCTCCTCAGGGAAGTGCAAGTTGCATCACTTCTTGCTCTCTTGTCCAGCCCTACATGACTAAGACTGAACTTCGGTCGTGCTCTGTTTCCTTGTCTCTCTCATCGTCTCTCATGGTCTCTGCTATCCCTTCCCATGGCAACATTGCTTGGCTTGACGATTGGCAGTCTCGGTTTGCACCCCCTTCCACCGCTTGCTGCCATGTGACCCTGGTCCAGGACCCTGCTGAGACTTGGATCATTGACTCCGGGGCCACGCATCACATGACGGCCTCTCGTGAGGCCTTTAGTATGCTCGGTCCGGTAGGCGATGTCTCCGGTATCCGGACAGGCTCTGGCCAAGTGTTTCCTGTCCGTGGTGTTGGTGTCGTTCGTTTCCGTGGTCCTTCCGGTGACGTCTTTCTGACCGATTCCTCTTCGTCCCTGGTCTTGAGCTTAGCCTACTATCCATCACGTCCCTTGACAGCATGAGCATGGATATTGTGCACTCGCGTGGTGTTGGCACGGTGTCATTGCGTCCGTCTGGTCTTGTTGTACTGCATGCCACTGCCCGTGGCAACCCGTGGTATGTACCTCGTCTCTCCTCCTCTCCTTCCATCTCCTCCTCGTCGGCCGCTACATGCCATGTGTTTGTCACTAGTTAACTTTCTCCTTAGCACACTCGCCTATTGCACCGCTGCCTCTGCCACGTCCACTCTGCCACCGTAGACATCATGCTCCGCACCCAGCCAGCCAAGGGCCTTGACCCGTAGACTTTCTCCCTCCCATGCCCCACCGAGTGCATTGACTGCGCTCAGAGGAAGATGCACCGGTCCACGTACCCCTTGTCTTCCTCCTATGCGTCCGCCCCTCTTGACCTTGTCCACTCGGACGTCATGGGTCCTCTCCCCACCGAGTCTGTCGGCGAGCATGGTCTATATGTCGTGACCCTCACTGATGACTATTCTCGCTACCGCTGGGTCTTCTGCCTTCAGTAGAAGAGCGATATTGCCCACACCATCCAGGACTGGCTTGTCCTTGTGGAGCGTGAGTGTGGCCGCTCTCTCTACCGCTTTTGCTCCGATCGCGGTGGTGAGTACATGGGAGGGGCCACAACCTTTCTCGCCTCCCGTGGCATCCGTCATGAGACGTTCGCGCCTTACATGCCGACCAAAACGGTGTCTCCGAACGGTGGAACCGTACCATGGCCGACGCCGTCCGCACCATGCGCGTCGAGTCTGGTCTCTCCGACGGCTTCTATTTTGAAGCCATGGCCTACATGACCTGGGTTTGGAACCGGATTCCCCACGGTCCCCTTCCTTGCCAGTCCACGTAGTACCAGCATTGGTGGGGTTAGTGAGCTGACCCCCGCCTGGCTCGCGTCTGGGACTGCGTGGCCATTGTGTGGCTGCCCGCCCCAAAGGAGGGTGGAAAGCTCGCGGACGTCCCTACACCTTCCTCGGTGTCTCTCGTTAGTCCAAGGCCTGGCGCTTCTGGGATCCCTCTCGGCACTGCATCGTTGAGTCTCGGGACGCCCTCTTCTTCAAGGACATGTTTCCTCGCGACCTCATTCGCTCCGACTCGTCCGTGTCCAACCTGTCGCGTGGGGGAGTGGTGAGTCCGTCCTCTGTCCTGCCGCTTCTGGGTGACACATCCCTCAGTCACTCTGAGCCGGAAGCCCCAGTCGCGGCCGCTGGTCCCTCCAAGCTAGCAGCCCGAGTTGCGTCTACTGGTCACTCCGGGCCGGCAGTCCTAGTCGCGTCCGGTGGTCCCTCCGAGTCGACAGCCCCAGTTGTGTCCACTGGTCCCTCCGGGCTAGCAGCCCCAGTCACGTTTGTTGGTCCCTCCGGGCCGACAGCCTCAGTCGCGTCCGCTGGTCCCTCCGGGCCGGCAGCCCCAGCCGCGTCCGTTGGTTCCTTCAGGCCGGCAACCCCAGTCGCGTCCGCTGGTCCCTCCATGCCAGCAGCCCTTGTCGCGTCCGCTAGTCTTCCCGGGCCAGCAGCCCTAGTTGCGTCCACGGGTCCCTCCGGGCTGGCAGTCCCAGTCGCGTCCGCTTGTTCCTCCGGACCAGCAGTCCCAGTTGCGTCCGTTGGTCCTTTTTAACCGGCAGCCCCAGTTGCGCCCGCTAGCCCCTCCAGGCTAGCAGCTCCAGTCGCTCCTGTCGGGCCAGCAGCCCGGTTACATTCGCGAGCCCCTCCGGGCTAGCAACCCCATCCGCCTCCATTGTCCCCGCAGACTTAGTGCCATCGCTTGCCCTACCACGCTACACGCGTGGCCCAGGCGGCATCCTCCGACCCAGACCGTCGTTGAGCTCGCAGACCGTCGCACTCCACTCTGTGGCGCCTCGACCCCCGGTGGCTCCACGTGTCTCCTCCACTCCCATGGTCGTGAGTGGGGATCCCGGCACCAAGGCCCTCAGCTTGACCATCTTGGGCATCATTGCAGACCTTCACCCGGGCTCCGTACTGGGCTGCGCCATGCTTTATCATGAGCATTGGTACGCTGACGTGGCTGTACTCGCGTGCATCCCACCTGTGGCTCGAGATGAACACGCTCTCTGAGTCTGCTCTACAGCACGCCTGGAGGGCCTAGACACCCTGCACGAGGCACGAGCCCCTCCTGAGGCTGCACACTGGGACGCTGCCTGTGCCGATGAGCTTGCCGCTATCAGACAGCACCACGTGTACGGCCTCGTCGGCCTTCCTCCAGGACAGAAGGCCATCAGCGCCAAGTGGGTCTTTTGGCGCAAGTGGAAACCCGACGGGTCCTTAGAGAAGTACAAGGCCCGCCTTACAGCCAAGGGTTTTGCCCAGATTCTTGGGATTGATTACGACCATATCTTTGCCCCAGTTGGCTGGTTCTCCACTAGTCGGGCACTCTTCAGCCTGGTCGCCCAGCATGGGTAGGAGCTGCATCAGATGGATGTGAGCAAAGCTTTTCTCCATGTTTCACTAGAGGGTGAGGAGCTCCACATGGTGCAGCCCCCAGGTTTCAACGATGGCAATTGGAGAGTGTGGCGACTGCGCAAGGCCCTCTATGGCCTGAAGCAGTCGCCTCGGTGCTGGAACTAAGAAATCAGAAACACGCTCCTTCATGGCGGGCTCCAACGCAACACTGCTCACCCTGCACTGTTTATCAGTTTGCGAGGCCAGACTTTTGCCGNGATGGATGTGAGCAAAGCTTTTCTCCATGTTTCACTAGAGGGTGAGGAGCTCCACATGGTGCAGCCCCCAGGTTTCAACGATGGCAATTGGAGAGTGTGGCGACTGCGCAAGGCCCTCTATGGCCTGAAGCAGTCGCCTCGGTGCTGGAACTAAGAAATCAGAAACACGCTCCTTCATGGCGGGCTCCAACGCAACACTGCTCACCCTGCACTGTTTATCAGTTTGCGAGGCCAGACTTTTGCCGTTGTTCTAGTTTACGTCGACGATCTGCTCCTTGCATCGCGAGACATGGCTGCCATCCAGCGTGTCAAGGACCTGGTGCACGCCGCCTACCAGATGAAGGACCTCGGATCTGCAAGAGTCTTCCTGGGCATGGAGCTCAAGCATGATCGCTCCCACGGCATCCTGCACATCCACCAGGCCCCCTATGTGCAGACACTATCCACCCGCTTTGCGGAGGACCTGCCACTCGTGCCGAGCGCATCCTCACCCATGTCACCCAATGGCCAGGTGAAGTTGAAGAGTCCTGACCCACCCGTTGTGGGGCAGCCAGTTGACGTGACCACGTACCTGCGAGTCATCGGGTCACTGATGTTCCTGGAAACGACGACGCGCCCAGACATCGCGTTTGCCGTCAACCTCCTAGCCCAGTTCTCTCAGGAGCTGCGTCACCTCCACTACGAGGCCTCGATCCGAGTAGTACGTTATGTCATCTTGACTCCTTGGCGAGGTCTCATGTTCCGCCGTCAGCCGTCTGTTGTTGCGGTGGGCTACACCGATTGTAACTGGGCTGGCAGTCTGGACGGTAAGAGCCGAACAAGCTAGATCGTTCTGATTGGTGGCACAACTGTGTCCTGGCGCAGTGGCAAGCAAGGGTGCGTTGAACGTAACACTACTGTGGCTGAGTACATTGCTCTTGGCTTAGGCGCGTGTGAGAGTGTGTGGTTGCGTTGTCTGTTGTCCGAGTTGCGTCAGTCCGTCGCATCCATCACGTTGCACTGTGACAATGAGAGTGCCATGGCCATCGCCGACAATGATGGTGTGTATCACACACGCACAAAGCACATCTACCTTGAGCATCACTATGTGCGTTCGTTGTTGCATGACGGCAGCATCAGCATCGTGTGGGTTGAGATAGCACGGCAATTGGCTGAATTCTTGACCAAGGCACTAAAGCGTGACTCATTTAAGAAGGCTGTAAGTTCAGTCGCCATGCGTCCGTGATTGACTCTCTTTGTCCCTACTTGCGTTTTTGCTTGGCTTGGGGGAGTTTGGTCGTTGGCTGTGTCTCTGCTCGCACATGAGCACCACGTCTGTGAGTCATGGGGGAGTGTTGGTTTTTGTGCATCTCTCATTGTACTCTGTTGTGTCCTCCCGGCTTGTGTACTTTGGCGTGCAGATGACTGACGGCGAGACTTGACGCCGCTGGAGTGTCGCTCGGTGGAGCCGACGCACGCTGAGGCCCACTCACTTGTCGCTGGAGCCTCCTCCCTCTGGCAATGTGCTCAGCTCCATCGGCAGGCCTCCTCGGTGGTCGGGCCGCCGGCGGTCACTGCCACTATAGATGTTGTGTGCATGCACCGAGTGTTGTGTCTGGCTGTGGCATTGCATCTGTAACATCATGCGGTGCCTAGGGTCCATGTCTCCTGTTGTATGGCCCTGTTTGGCATTGTTGACTGTCGTAGGCACTGCCTGGGTCGGGCAGCCATAAACTTTTGCTGCTATTTTTCTAGCTGATTCTGACCGCACGAGTGCGTTTGCAACGGCGGCATTATGGTATGGTCCAGTTTTCAGGCAAAACGGACGACGCCCGGGTTTTGGGCTGTCGGGCGTCTGGCAGGGCTCACCGAGAAAACCCTGCCTGCCAGAAAATAGGACTTAGACTATTTTCTGATTGGCTGGTTAGCTGAGTAGCAAGTTCTACACTAGTGGGGGGGAGCTCGAACTTGGAGGGGTCTCCCATTATTGCTCATTCTTCAATCCTAATCAGTCACTTTCAGTTTCAGCTGCTTTTTGACGCTAACACTGGCGTGCACGTTTCTCAGTAACAAACCCAGAGCTTCCAGACTTAGACTCTAGAGCAGCAGACTGAGGGGGCAGCAGACTTGAGCAATGAGCGTGGAAGCCTGCACGCTGCATCAACAACGCATGCTGCCCCAACCTGTTGCCTAGGTTTTCCAGCTGCCGGCGGTGATAGGCGCCCAGAAGACTCGTAATTTTATGTTTGTGCTGTGGGACATCACACAGGCGTGCTGTCTATCAAGACATAGATCTCGTCGATGCAAACATTCTGGTTCAAATGGCTCGTCGTTCTGACGTGTCTGTAGGGAATCATGGCCAAAACTGAGTTTTTGCCACTATTTTGTCCTGCTAGAAAATACAGCCCTTGTGCGGCGCGTGTGTGTGCTTCTACTAGGTCCTTGATACTGTTTAGGCTGTCTAGGGCTCAGTTATCACTTCTTTTGCACAATTTAGTATTTGTAGCTTTTGACACTTGTACTTGTGTCCCTAGCCAATCCCTTGCTGTTTTCACCTTCACATATGTGTGCTAGTGAGTTAGCTAGCCGGCTTGTACTGCCACCCTAGCGACAGCAATGCTAGGAAGCTGTCTTTCATGGTATCATAGTAGCGAGCTAGTGCTCGCACAGCTGCGTAGTAGAGGCGCAGCAACCGCAATAGCAGTGAGCAACTGCAACCGTTGCCTTGAGTAGCAGCAGCAGCAGTGCCCTCTGTCTCGGCGAGAGGTCCTGGGGGGACCCACCACAGTTCCGGCCGTTTCTTTAAAAAATCCGCGACTTTTCTGTGGCGGTTCCGCGGTAGCAGTAGCCGCTCCGCGGATACTCCGTGATGCTCCGTGGTGACGAGGTCATTGCAGCGGACGCAACAGCTCCGTGACCGCAACGGAACCCGCCGACAGTGAAGCGGATCCACCGCGGTCGCACGCGGCGTTCTGAAATCGTCACTCCGCGGCGATGGTATTACGGCATATCCGTTGTACTCCACGAATCCGCGGCGCTCCACCGCAGCAGCTCCGCGTCGGTTCTAGAACACGCCGGCGGTGCTCCACGGAGGTTCCGCCGGCGCGAGTCCATGGCAGCTCCGCGGCGGCTCCGTGGTCGTCAGTCGCGGCAGCCCTGCGGTGGTCGCGAAACAAACTGACAAAGGTACCCCGACAGTCTGCGACACCCTGACGTGTTCCGCATCAACGCGACCGCGGTGGCTGCTCGCAGAACCTCGCCGTATTCCACGTTGGCGCATCCGCGTCCAGCCCGAGTTGGTCCAATGCAGTCCGTAGAACCTCCGTGGTGAAGTATACTACGGAGGTGTTCCGCGGAGGCGTTCCGCGAAGGAGAGGTTCCGTGGTGAGGTTTTTCGCAACAACAACAAAGAAAGGGGAAAGGGGGGAACCGGCCATCATGCCGAAGCTCACCCCCTCTAGTGCTACCACTGACGCAATTGTCGAGGGCAGCACCGTCAGCGGCCGACGCCGGCCACCGCCATCGTCACCATAGCGACAGCAGCAGTAGCGGTAGCAGTAGTAGCAATAGCACCAGCAGTAGCAACCGCAGCAGCAGCTGCAACCGTAGCAGTTGTAGCAATAGCATGGGTAGCAGCAGCAGCAGTGGCAGCAAGAGCCACTACAACAGCAGTAGCAATAGCAGCGGTCGCAGAGCTCGACGACGTTGGCACGCCAAGTGCGCGCGCTGACCGACCTACAGGCGGAGAGCCGCAATACTTTGACGAGGCAGGTCGCTGAGCTGTAGGACCTGATCAAGGACTTACTACCTTAGCAGTAGCAGCCCCAGTAACAGCAGCAGCGTCCGTCTGCTAACCCAAGCGAGGACCACCTCGCCCACGGCGGTAATGCTGATGAGGTCGCGATGAACCTCTCTAACTCCGGTGAGGAGGGCAAGGAAGAGCTATTGCGCCCACGCCTCATCCGCCTGGAAGCGCGCCGCAGAGCGAGTGAAGCCAATGCCGCCCTCTAGGGCACCAGTTCCAGCACCGACGTTGGCTCGAGCTCATCTCACCGCCCTTTGAGCTTTGAGGAGCTGGCTTTGCGGGCCCGCCTGGGTAAGGGGGTTGCCTCCTCTATGCATGGCCTCGTAGTGGCTTCGGCCGTCGCTCTGCCGACGGTCAAGCCACCCAAGTTGTTTGAGTCAGACCCACCCGTCTTCCGGACTAGGAACAACTTCAAGTCATTGGAACCACGCTTCCGCATGTGGGCCATGAGCGAGGGAGTCCTCGCATACTACCTCACTCCATACCAGGCGTCTGACCCCGCCTAGACACAGATGGCAGTCCGCACCGCTTCCAGCCTGATGAAGGCCGCCCCGGAATTCACCAAGGTCTTCAGTCGGTTCCTTGGTGATTCGCTGACCGGCTCGGGAGCTGACCCTTGCGCAGCGTGGGCACTGGCTGTCACTCTTTTTTAGGGCCCCACCTTGGCTATGACGTCCCAGCGCCTTGCCAACTTCAACTCCCTGTGCTAGACTGCGCAGGAGTGTGCAGCAAACTACTGGCGCCGGGCGATCCAGTTGCACGAGGAGCTGGGAGACGATGCTCTTGCATTGTACTCCGGCCTCTAGATCATCCTCTACGGCATCCACCCGGACTACGCGTGCGTCTTTAGCAAATTTGACCAGACCCTGCTGCGCGACATGGGGAGCAATGGGACTCTGCTGCGCTGGGCCACCCTCCACTTCCTGGAGGTCGCCGGCATGGATGCAGCGAACCGCACTCGTCGCAGCACCGCTTCAATTGCAACCGTCGCCGCGTCCTCCTCCCCGCCGTCTACAGCGATAGCGGCACCAGCTCGGGGTAAGAAGGGCCACAAGTCATCAGGTGGTGGTTCCAGTAGCGGAACAAGCAATGCCATCAGCATGAGTACAGGTAGCATCAGCCACAGCAGTAGCGGCAGGAGCAGGAGAGGCAGTGCTAGCAGCAGAAGCAGCAGCGGCAGCAGTGGCTCCGGCAACATGACAGGGCGCCACTTTGTGTGCTTCAACTACGGGGGTGACCATTGCTACTCGGACAGCACTCGCCTGAC
>SZWC01008550.1:51625-67071 GCA_023375785.1 Penium margaritaceum
TCCTCCTCCCCGCCGTCTACAGCGATAGCGGCACCAGCTCGGGGTAAGAAGGGCCACAAGTCATCAGGTGGTGGTTCCAGTAGCGGAACAAGCAATGCCATCAGCATGAGTACAGGTAGCATCAGCCACAGCAGTAGCGGCAGGAGCAGGAGAGGCAGTGCTAGCAGCAGAAGCAGCAGCGGCAGCAGTGGCTCCGGCAACATGACAGGGCGCCACTTTGTGTGCTTCAACTACGGGGGTGACCATTGCTACTCGGACAGCACTCGCCTGACNTCCTCCTCCCCGCCGTCTACAGCGATAGCGGCACCAGCTCGGGGTAAGAAGGGCCACAAGTCATCAGGTGGTGGTTCCAGTAGCGGAACAAGCAATGCCATCAGCATGAGTACAGGTAGCATCAGCCACAGCAGTAGCGGCAGGAGCAGGAGAGGCAGTGCTAGCAGCAGAAGCAGCAGCGGCAGCAGTGGCTCCGGCAACATGACAGGGCGCCACTTTGTGTGCTTCAACTACGGGGGTGACCATTGCTACTCGGACAGCACTCGCCTGACCGGCCGTCCATTGGACTGGGCAAAGGTCACGCGCGACTTGTAGCAGGTGCACAAGGCGCGCATGCGCCAGACGTCCGGTCCGACCGGCCCCTCGGCCGCCACTACCACAGCCACCCCAGAACAGCCCACCACCACAGCAGGCTCCTCTGCTGACCCTCGCGACCAGGTGCTCGCTGACCGCGATAGGATGATCGCCGAGTTGCACCAGTTTCTCGCCCTTCGCTCATCTTAGGGAGGTGCGAGTGTGTTTCCTGAGCTATGGGGTTCTAGTGCCTGTGGACTGTCTGTGTCATTGCGTGGTGATGCCTGTGGTGGTCCCCATGCCCACCCATGTGCACGTGACGGACTTGATGATGTGTCCTGGCTGCATGACTCTCATTTGTGCTCCGCTAGTCGCCTTGTCGCGTCACCCGCCAAGCGCCCTACTGCTGCGCCTTGTTCAATCGCCGAATGCCACGTCGCCCCTTGTACACGTGTCACCGATGCCACCTGGGTCATTGACTCGGGTGCCACTCATCACATGTCGTGTTGCCGTGACGCCTTCGTCGTCTTGCATCCTCTTGGCACTGTTCGCTCTGTCTGCACTGCAGCTGGCCATGAGGTCCCCGTCTAGGGTGTTGGGGTTGTGTAGTTCACCGGGCCCACTGGTCCCATATGTATCTCCGACGTCCGTGCACCAAGATGGGCCTGAGTGTCACGCAGACAAATGCCGATGCTCGCATCTTTGTGGGTGAGACCGAGGAGACCGTCCTCAGTGGGACGGTCGTCAATGATCTGTATCACATCTTTGGGTCCTCTACGAGTGCCCTCCCTTATCTCCTTCTCCCACTGCTCGTGTTTTTGTCGCTGGTGCTCTATCCCCCAAGTACCACCGTCTCCTACATCAATGCCTCTGCCACGTCCACCTGGGGGAAGTCGACATGCTGTTTTGCACTCAACCTGCTCTCGGTCTTGATGCGGTGTCCTTGGAGGCGCCGCCCACGATCGACTGCCTATCCTGTGCTCAAGGCAAGATGCACCGGTCCTCCTATCCTGTGTCTATCTCCAGGGCTCGTCTGCCCTTGGAGCTTGTCCACTCCGACCTCATGGGTCCGTTTCTTGTCGAGTTTTAGGAGGACCGCGGCTGCTATGTCCTTACACTGACTGATGAGTTCACGCACAGGCGCTGGGTCTATAGTTTGTGTCAGAAGAGCGATGCCACCGTTGCTGTCCGCACTTGGCTTGTCATGGTCGAGCGCCAATCCCCCCACCGCCTTCAGACCTTTCCCTCTGACCGCGACGGTGAGTACCTCGGTGACATGGCCCGCTCCTTCACCGATCTGGGTCTCTTCCACAACCTCTTCGCTTCCGCCACCCCTCAGCAGAACGGTGTCTCAAAGCGTTGGAACCGCACCATGGAGGATGCGGTCCACGCCATGCGGGCGAACAGTACCATGCATGAGGCCTTTGCCTTCGAGGGCATGGCGTACATGACCTGGGTCTGGAACCGCATTCCCCAGGGCCCTCTCCCAGGTCACCGCACGCCCCACAAGTTGTGGTATGGGCAACGTGCGGATCTGTACCTGGCCCGTGTCTGGGGCTCCCTTGCCTGCGTTTGATTCACACTAGAGCAGCAAGGGATCTAGCTCTCTCCACGGGCCCGCATGTGCACCTTTGTTGGCTTCGCCCCGCGGTCAAAGGCCTAGCAGTTCTGGGACCCTGAGTGACGCCTCATCGTGGAGTCCCGTGACGGTCTCTTCTTTGAGCATCTCACATTTCACGACCTTGCTTGCATCCATGCTATGCGTGCTCATGCCCCTGGGTGT
This sequence comes from Penium margaritaceum, assembly GCA_023375785.1. Lineage (NCBI taxonomy): Eukaryota > Viridiplantae > Streptophyta > Zygnematophyceae > Desmidiales > Peniaceae > Penium > Penium margaritaceum. The sequence continues at coordinate 53,976 of SZWC01008550.1, forward strand.
GCAGGGCCTCGTAGTGTGGGGGAGGCTCCTGTCACAGTTGGAATAGTGCCCCCGGCTAGTATGGTCACTGTCGTCCAAGGCTATCCCGAGAGGCTATGCCCACGGGCACCCCCAGCCCGGTCCCATCTGCGAATCCCTCCTCCGCCCCTGCCTCTCCGCACTCGCCCGTGCTCAAGTTCGCGTCTGAGCCTGACTCAATGTCTGAGGCCCTGCCTGATCTCGTGTCTGAGTCCGCGTCTGAGGCTCTGCCTGATCCTTCGTCCACGTCCTTGTCTGGCTCTGCGCCATCTCAGCCTCCGGTCGTGGACATGCCTACATCTGCGGTGGGACCGTCCCCGGCTACTGAGGCCCCGTGAGCCTCTAGTGGTATGCCTACCGCCAGTCCACACCTGCGTGTGAGTCATCAGCGGCCGCTGCTCCTGCCCTGTCCGACCCTTACACACGGGCACCCGGCGGACACCTTCGCCTACGCCCCACACGCAGCATCGTCAGCGGTGACCCGGGCACGAATGCCCTCAGTTGGAGTGCTCATAGCCTCACTGAGATTCACCCTGGCTATGCCACCAGCATGGCATTACTTGCTCATGATGGCGATCTCGCTCGAGATGCCGTTGAGTCTATGGTGACGGTCGACCCTCCTTCTACGGCATACATCCTGGCCACTCGTAGTGCACCATTGTTGTCTCCCGATCCCACCAGCCTGCCTGAGGCCTTGTCAACCCTCGACGCTGAGCAGTGGCGCGCTGCCTGTTAGGCTGAGCTCGATGCCATCCGAGAGCACGTCGTCTTTGAGCTGGTGGACTTGCCGAAGAACCGCAAGGCCATCAAGGCCAAGTGGGTTCTCCACAAGAAGCTAAAAACAGACGACACTGTGGAGCGCTACAAAGCACGCCTGACAGCAAAGGGCTTCTCTGAGGTCCCTGGCGTCGATTACACCGAGACCTTTGCCCCTATTGGTTGGATGACGACGACGCTCACGCTGCTCAGCCAGGCGGCACAGCACGACTGGGAACTTCATCAAATGGATGTCAACAACGTATTCCTGAACGGGGACCTTGAGGAGGAGATCTACATGGTCCAACCACCTGGCTTTGAGGATGGTACCCGTCGCGTGTACCGGTTGCAGAAGGCCTTGTACGGCCTGAAACAGTCACCTCGCTGCTGGAATCAGGAGATCACCAGCATGCTAAGGCGCGCTGGGTACGTTCAGAGTGATGTTGACCCATCCGTGTTCCTCTAACAGTCCCTAGCACCGCTGGCTGCCATCCTCGTCTACGTGGACGATATTCTGATCGCCTCGCCCAACCTGGGAGCAGTGAATGCTGCCAAGTCTGTTCTCTCCTTGGCCTATAAAATGAAGGATCTTGGTGAGGCCTCTGTCTTCTTGGGGATGGAGATCGTGCACGATCGTGTTCGTCGCACACTCCGTGTCCATCAGGGACGCTACGCACAGACTGTGGGGGAGCACTTTGCCGACCTCCTTGCTACCGTCTGCACGGCCTCCACGCCCATGACTCCTCAGGGGCAGGCCGTCCTGAAGGTGGATGACCCAGCTGACCTGGGGGAGCTAGTCGATGTGACCCTGTATCTGCGAGTCATCGGCTCGCTCATGTACTTGACCACCACAACACGGCCCAACATTGCCTTCACTGTCAACCTGCTCGCCCAGTTCTCGTAGGCTCCACGCCAGCAAACACTGGAGGCCGCAGTCCGGCGTGTGCGCTACATCCTGTCCACCGCATGCTTCGGCATGTGGTTTCGCGAGCAGGTGTCCGTTGTGCTCGATGGGTATACAGACAGTGAGTGGGCGTGGAGTCCAGAGGGTAAGAGCCGCACCGGTTACATCTTTCTCATTGGAGGTACTGCACTGTCCTGGCAAAGTGGGAAACAAGGCTGTATCGCACGCAGCACTGCTGAGGCAGAGTATGTTGCCTTAGGCGCCGGTGCAGCGGAGTGCGTCTAGCTTGTCCGTCCGTTGCGTGAACTGCGTCAGTCCATTCCCCCCGTGGTTCTCCCGTGTGACAACATGAGCGCGAAGGCCATCGCTAAGAACTCTAGTGTGTTCCATGGACGCACAAAGCACATCAATGTCGAGTACCACTTCGTCCGTGATCTGGTTGATCGTGGTGAGATCCGAGTCGTCCACGTGGGCACTGACAGGCAATGCGCAGATATTCTGACCAAGGCTTTGGGTGGTTCAAAGTTTCATGTGGCCACTCGTTCCGTGGGACTCTGCCCCATCCCTGTTACGTGTTGATCCCTCATGTGCTACCTTGTGTGTGTCGTATTTTTACCTGTAGCGGCTGTGCGTTTCCTGCTCTGTATAGCGTCAGTGTGTTCATGTGCATGGACGTGTTTTGCCCTCCGGTCATGGGGGAGTGTTGTTGTGTGTGTCGAACACGGCTTACGGTGACCCCTCGGCTCATGTCCATCCACGTGCAGATCCCTGAGACTGGCGACGATGGCAGAAGACTGGCGGCCAGCGCTGACAGGCGTCCAGAAGACTCTCGTATTTTTGTATTTGTGCTGTGGGACAACACACAAGCGTGCTACCTATCAGGACGTAGAACTCGTCGATGCGGCCGTTCTGGTCCAAACGGCTCATCGTTGTGACGTGTCTGCAGGGATTTATGGCCAAAACTGTGTTTTCACCACTATTTTTTCCTGCTAGAAAATAGAGCCCTTGTGCGCCGCGTGTGTGTGCTTCCACTAGGTCCTTGACACTATTTAGGCTGTCCAGGGCTCAGTTGTCACTTCTTCTGCACAATTCAATATTTGCAACTTCTGACACTTGTACTTGTGTCCCTAGCCAATTCCTTGCTGTTGTCACCTTCACCTGTGTGTGCTAGTGAGATAGCTGGCTGGCTTGTACTGCCACCCCAGCGACAGCAGTGCTAGGAAGGTGTCTTTCATCCCCAACTCCCTCCACAGGCAACGACTGACCAGACCCTGTGCGGACAGACCGAACCGACACAACGAGACCGAGCACGACGAATTCAGTACGACGACAGGTCATGTGATGGGTGGCACTAGAGTCAATAATCCAGGTGCCACTCGGCTCAGGACCAATCGTCGACACTCAACAGCATGCCGCAGAACCCTCTGCCTCTGCTTCACACTCAACAGAGGACTCAAGACAACGAGGAACATCACGAATCTGTGACTCGTCAAGCCAGTCGGTACTGTCAGGTTCATCCTCATCGTAAGTCAACTGAGCCCCACCACAAGCATCATCACGGGCAACAGACGTAGTAAGACAAGCTGTCTTGAGACCACTCGGCAGTGACAACATACTCGCACCTCCCTGAGTACGAAGCACCAGCAGCTGACAAAGCTTTGCAATTGTGCGATCCCGAGGGTCCACATCACCGCTGCCGCCTGGTGAAACAGATGCGTCTGCTGCAATCGTGGTCGTGGCGCGCCCGGTCCGTGTGTCACTCGAGGAATTCCACTACATGTGCGCCGCCTGAATGCCGCGCATGATCCGAGTCAAGTGAAGATGCTGCTCACACTCTGTGTAACGGTGAGCGCCTCCATAGTTGTAGTAGTGCACAGAATGTCCACTACCACTACTCATAGGCTGCTGCTGCTACTGTTGTTGTCCCTTCGCGCGTTGCTTCTTTCTCTTCTTACCTCGTGCGGCCACTGCAACGCCCTCAGTGTGGCCGCTCGGGGTAGAGGAGGAGGAGGAGGGAGCGGTGGAGGTGGGACTGGTGAGCTGGGTCAGAGGCGTAGGAGGGGTTGCAGTCACTGCTGCAACAAGTGGATTCTGCTGATGGACGATGGTGTAGGGAGCTTTGCTAGACAAGCAAGCAGCAGCTGGGCTAGTGTGAGNTTGCTTCTTTCTCTTCTTACCTCGTGCGGCCACTGCAACGCCCTCAGTGTGGCCGCTCGGGGTAGAGGAGGAGGAGGAGGGAGCGGTGGAGGTGGGACTGGTGAGCTGGGTCAGAGGCGTAGGAGGGGTTGCAGTCACTGCTGCAACAAGTGGATTCTGCTGATGGACGATGGTGTAGGGAGCTTTGCTAGACAAGCAAGCAGCAGCTGGGCTAGTGTGAGAAAGAGACCAAGCAACAGAGGGCAGGAGCCATGGGCAGTTTGCGTGGAAGTTAGAATCAAGAGAACACAGGACGACGAGACACAAAGAAAAGAGGTGGTAGCCGTCAGGTGGAGAGAAGGCGAGCGAGCGAGCAGCGAGATCGATCTCACTCGCCAAACTCCAAGTTCGGTGAACAGAACCAAACCACCCACTACAAAGTTACAACCTGTTAACTAGGTCACCGGAGAGAAAACCTGTCACAGAACAGGCTAAGGTATAGACCCGATGTAAATGTGCGTACACACATGCATGCCAACAAGAGGCACGTGAGACTTGTTCAGATGCCTGGTTGTGAGGCTCGCCGTGTAGTCATGCCACCACAACGTAGCAGCCAGCAGCGGTTTTCTCTCTCCAGTTAGTCACCTGCATAAGTGAGGTGAGCGTGCAACAAGGCCACAGGTCACCGTGTGGTACTGACACAACACCAACACTCCCCCATGACCCCCAGCCGACTTGCACAATGGTACTCACATGCGACACCGACGTCACGAGGAGTGACACGACAAAAACCTGTACACAAGCACTGGCACAACAGATCAACCAGGAGGATCACGAGGGCACAACAGCCCAAAGGCGTGAACTGCTTTAAAGACATTGCTGCCTTAAAGACATTGCTGCTAAGTGCTTTTGTGAGGAAGTCTGCACGTTGCTGTCGGGTGTCGACCCACACAATCTTAACATCCCCAGCAACCACACGCTCACACACAAAATGATGCTCCACATTGATATGCTTTGTGTGAATGTGGTGCATGCCATCATGTTCGGCGACAGCCTTTGTGCTTTGGTTGTCGCAGTGCAAGGTGATGCAGCGAATGGGAACACGCAATTGTTGTAACAAACGACACAGCCAAACACTCTCACAGGTTCTAGCACCAAGAGCTACATACTTTGCCTCACTGGAGCTGCGTGTAACACAACCCTGCTTTTCATTCTTCCAAGAGATTGCAGTCCCACCAATAAGAAAGACAAAGCCAGTGCGACTGCGTACATCCGTGTCATGCGCCCAATCACTATCAGTGTACCCATCAACGACCACTGACGGCTTTGTCCAGTAATAGAGACCAACTCGGGTAGTGGAGAGCGCATATCGCACAACACGCAGTGCGGCCTCCATGTGCCGAGCCCGTGGAAACTGTGAGAACTGAGCAAGGAAGTTCACAACAAACGTTGAGTCTGCTCTAATGGTGGTGGCCAGGTACATGAGTGACCCTATGAGTCGCACGTAGTCGGTCACATCCACTGACTCCCCCAGCTTTGACATGTCCAGAGTCTTCAACAACCTCTGCTTGGCGGGCGTTATTGGTGTTGAGGCAGTGGGGACAGACTCAAGCAGGGAGGCAAAGCGCTCCCCCAGGCTCTTACGTACGTGGCCTGGTGGACAAAGAGAACGTGATGAGCACGGTCAAGGTCAAGCTCCATGCCAAGAAACACATGAGCTCGACCTAAGTCTTTCATCTTGTACGTGGCCTGCAGCAGGGACTTCACAGTGGACACTGTGTCGTGACTCGGGGACGCAATAAGTAGGAAATCGATGTACACGAGGATGGCAGCAAAGGGCGCCGACTGTGGAGTGACAAAGAGGGAGGGATTCACCGTGCTCCGGCGATATCCCCCCTTCTCCAGGGTGGAGGTGATCTCTAGGTTCCAACACCGTGGTGACTGCTTGAGGCCATAGAGGGCCTTTCGCAGTCTCCAAACTCGATCGATGTCGTCAGAGAACCTTGGAGGCTACACCATGTAAATCTCCTCATCCAGCCGACCGTGCCAAAAGGCATTGTTTACATCCATCTGCTCGAGCTCCCAGTCGTGGTGTGCGACAAGGCTCAAGAGGGCTCGAGCTGTGGTTTAGCGTCTGATGGGAGCAAAAGTCTCTTCAAAGTCAACTCCGGGGACTTGAGAAAACCCCTTTGCTGTCAGTCGGGCCTTGTATTTGTCGAGCTTTCCGTTAGGCTTGTACTTACGACAAAAGACCCAGCGGGCATCGATCGCCTTGCGGCCTGGTGGTAGATCGACCAGCTCGTATACAGCATGGTCATCCAGGGATCTTAGCTTGTCTTGCATGACAGCCTCCCACTGCTGGGAGTCAAGCGCTGCCCGTGCCTGGCGAATAGTGGTCGGGTCAGGCGATGGCGGCGAGGCGACAACCGTTGCATTGCACTCGGCAATGTTCCCAAGGATGGCGACTTTGAGCGCACGCTCGTGCTCGGATGTGAGCAGTGTGTACCCAAGGACAAAACTAGGATGCACAACTATTGTGGCTAGGCCCAGGGTGTCCATACCAGTCGGCAGCACTGGGGACTGTCCAGACGAGGTCTACGAAGGTTGGACGGAGGACGCTGCAGCACTAGAGGAGCAAGAGGGAAGAGCGCGCAGGCGGCCGCCGCAAACAAAAGGTTTGATGGGTGTAGGGCGTGGAGGAGCATTGGGTGAGTTGGGCACAAAAGGAGTGAGCAGACTGGATGGGGACATAGCGGAATGTACGGGAGAGACAGACTCAGACGGGACAGATGAGGACACCATAGGGGATGACGTAGCTCCAAGCGAGCTAGACGACACCAATGGGGGGGGTGTCAGGGGATGGTGGAGTCGCAATGCCGGCCGCTAGAGAATGCTCTGAGGGTGAAGGCTGCTGAGACAGGACAATAGAAGGGACGGTAGGGGCAGATGGGACTGCAGGGCCGACCTCCCCCCGCAATCGAGAGAGCGGGAGCAGGGAGGCAGCGAACGAGGGACAATCTAGGTCATGGAGAAACACGGACTCAAAGAACAAGGCATCCCGGGACTCAATGACGCACTGACGCTCTGAGATCCAGAACTGCCAGGATTTTGACTCGGAGGAAACGCCCAAGAAGGGACAGAGATATCCACGCGGGAAGAGTTTCCCGTCGCGGAGGTCATAGAGGAGCCAGACAGATGTAATACTACCCCAGACGCGATCCAAACGGAGATTAGCATGAGAGCCGTACCATCACTCAAAGGAGGTAATGGTGCGGTGAAGAGGACCGTGAGGAACGCAATTCCACACCCAGGTCATATAGCTCATGGCCTCAAAGGAAAAGAGAGGGGAGAGCCCAGACTGAGACAGAAGGGTGCGGACGCCACCGGCCTGGGTCCGATTCCAGCGCTCTGAAACACTGTTTTGCTGAGGTGTGTAGGGAGCCGAGGTCTCCAGACGCACCCCTTGGGACTCAAGGAACCGGGCGGTCGGTCCAAGGAACTCACCGCCACGATCACTACAAAAGACGCGCAGTGAACGTTGACACGCACGTTCAGCTTGAATGAGCCATGACACAATGACAGAAGCAACATCACTCTTCAGACGAAGAGCAAAGATCCAGCAAAGTGGGAAAAATCGACAGTAAGGCACAGAATGTATCTCCCGACCCCCACAAGAAAGTCATGGGGAAGAGGCCCCATGACATCAGCATGAACAAGATCAAGGGGGTGAGCGGACTGGGAGTCAGAAGAGGCAAAGGGAGAACGATGCATTTTGCCTTGGGCACCGTCCAGGCAGTCAGAGGGGCATGGCGCAGAAAAAGGTGGAAGGGGACAAGTCAACAGCGGGTTGAATACAGAGCATGCTAGTGATAGCATCAGTGTGAACATGGCCAAGACGGTGATGCAAGAGCTGGATATCAGTAAGAGAAAGGGATGGCAAGACGTGAGCAAGAGACAAGCCAACAGCGGGTTGAATACAGAGCATGCTAGTGATAGCATCAGTGTGAACATGGCCAAGACGGTGATGCAAGAGCTGGATATCAGTAAGAGAAAGGGATGGCAAGACGTGAGCAAGAGACAAGCCAACAGCGGGTGCAGAGGGGACATGAAGGGGGACTCGATACAGCTAGTCACACTTAACCCCCTGCAAGACGACGTGACCAGAAGAGCAAAGACGGACAGTGCCCACGCCCTACCTGGCTAAGAAATCCATGTCTTGATCGTCGAGGGACATCACCAACAGCAGGCTAAGTTACAAAGAAGGCACGAACAGAAGGTCAAGCAAAAACAGCACACCACTGGGACCGACAAAACGGACAACACCAACGACCTGGACGGGAAGGAGCTGGCCAGAACCAATGAGCACAAAGCAAACAAAGCCGACAGGACCCAGGGAGACAAAGGCAGACCAAACAGAGGTCATGTGATGGGTGGCTCCGGAGTCGAGGACCCTTGAGCCACCGGAGACACGGACATGGGGAAGGACGCCACAGGTGGTGACAGTGCCGAGAGAGGGCGGGGATGAGGCATAGGCAACAAGACAACAAGGGAGAACGATAGACTGCCTGTGCTCAACCCACGGAACAGACATGGATGGCAACCCAAGGACGTGACCGGGAGGGTCCCCACGGAGGACGGCGTTAGTCTGACAGGCAAGACCTCTGGCCAACGAAGACACACTCTCACCTCCCTGGTCGCGAAGGTGAAGACGCTGGAGGAGAGAGTGCTCCAGCTGGTGCTCGCTATGGATGGAGGTTGTAGATGATAGAGCACGCACGCTCGAGGAAGGGGCAAACCAAGGAGAAGGGACGTAGGACGAGGAAGGTGGGCCTGTAAAGGCAGGTGCCCCATAGGACAGCGGCCAGCCCCAAGGATAGAGGGCGGGCGGATGGACGCCGACGACACCGGCGGTGGAGTTGCCTTGGCTGGGGAGGAACTGGCAAATGAAGTAGAGCTGGAGCTGGAGCTGACAGTGGAAAAAGAAGAGGAGGACCCGCTGGTGCACGCCCAATGATCATGCATGGCGCGTGCGAGGCGGACATTGTCAGGCGGTGCATGGCACTTGTGGGCGGAATGCTCAGAGGAGCTGCAGTTCCAACACACCACCTCACCAGGAAAACGAGGCGGCGTAGCAGATTTTCCCTTCTCCTTGGCTTACCCACGACCGCGTCCACGTCTGCGGCCCTGGGAGGCAAGGACATGGCCATAGAGGTAGAAGAGGAAGAAGAAGATGGAGACAAGGTCGATGCAGCAGCGGAGGAAGAAGAGGAGGTGGCAATGGGGACGGCGGCCACCCCTGCGACTGTAGTGTAATGAAGGCGCTTGTTTTGGAGGCTCATCCACCAGGTTGTAAGCCTTTCAATGACAAAGTCCCAGAGGGCACCAACGCCGGGAGGGGACTTGGGTGGAACAGGCTAGGAGGCAAGGCGCTGCAGCTCATCTGCTTTGACATCACGGAGAAGGTCGGACAGCTCGGGGATCAACCCGTTGACCATGGTGTGCACATCTGATAGCTGACCTCGTGCGGCCTCACCAAGCTCGCGACGCAGCTTGAGCCCGCGTGCCCAATAGGCGTCGGCCGACTCGTCCGCATGCATTAAGAGCGTGTTGAACTGAACGATGAGAGCACTCTCAGCTGCCTGACCTGTGACGGTTGTGCGCCAACGTAGCATGGTGTATGCACCGACATGGTCAGCCAGACGTTGAACAGCAGGGTCAGCATTGTAAGTGCCAACATCCTCGACGATTGTCTCAGGGGCAGCAGCAATGAGGGCACGGATAGTGCGAGCAGACTCGTCAGTGACAGGGGTGAAGGAAGGTGTGGCAGGGAAGTAGTATTCCCATAGACGTTCTCCTTGAGCCCATGTACTAAACCGGGTCTCCCAGGAAGAGAAGGCAAGTCCAGTAGATAGGACAAGAGGCTGGGAGAAGAAGTCATGCTGGTGGGAGACTATGGCAGGAGGGACAGCAGATGGGGTGACAACGGGGTTCGCGGCACCAGGTGGGGTGGAAGAGACACCAGCACCGGTGCCAGCAGAGGAGCCAGCTGGCAGGACTCAGGCAGCAGTCAGCCGCTTGAGCACAAGCGCAGCCACCTCACCTCAGGCAACGCGATTGTCATTGGCAACTTTGAGACGCTCTTCAGCCTCACGCTGAGCCTCGCGAGCGAGGGCTAGCTGGCGCCGAAGGTCTGCTATGACCAACTCGTCGTCACCAGGCATGGTGAGGACTAATGGGTCCTGCTGAGAAAAATTTGACAGAGTTTCCCCCGCCCCAGTGGGCGTGGGAAAACTGGGAATGCCTTAGGCACGGTGGATGTGTGCTGCAAGATAGCCCGACCCAAGTCACACAGACAAGCCACCACAGAGAAAAGAGACAGAGAGTAGGAGAAGGGAGATGCAGACCAGGAGACCTCACAAGGCGTGTAAGGGGCTGCGCAAAAGAGCAAGGATAGGCGGGACAACAGCAAAGTGCGAATGGCCGTAGCTGAAGTGGATACGGCAGAGGCTGCAAACGCTGTTGCAGAAGCCACAGCTGATGCGGCTACCGCCAGCTGTGTCCCAATGTATCCAGCTGCCACAGCCAATGGTCCAGCTACAACGGCTGTCTCAGTGTAGGACTCAGCGGCGCGACCAGCTGACGTTGATGCAGGGACGCGTGCTGCTCTAGTTGCGGCGGCAAAGGTGGCAGCAGCTACAGCTGCCGCGTCTATCACGCCGGACGCGGTACGTGTGAAGGTGCGAGCGAGCTCTACCGCGTCCTGAAGCCATGTTGAGTGTGGCGACGTAGCAGAGATGTTGTGCGGTTGCTCAATCCCCCCAGAGCCACCAAGGGAGGGAGGGCTTACCGAGATTTGTCGCATAGCCAACGGCGAAGGTGGGGGCTGACGCGCCAGTCGTTCCTCGTGGTACTCACCAAGCGATGCCGCACCCTGTACGTTTGAGAAAGCCAGTTTGGCGTGCACCACCGCGGTAGTGCATGCGCGGCAACCTCCAACACTGCTGCAGAGAGGGTGCTGTTTGGCAGCCGCCACCACTGCTGCGGCGTGCGTGGTGGTGCAGCTACAGGGCTGATCATGGCAGTCGCTGGCGGCTGCTGCGAAGATGCACAGCACTGCAGCTGCTACTGAGGTTGACAACGTCGCTGCTGCTGCTGCAAGGCACTGCTGCTACTGCTGTTGTGCAAAGGACTGTGGCACAAAAGTGTGCGTGCTGCTACCGCAATGCTTCTTGCTGCTGCTGCTGCAAGGCGCCAATGCTTCTGCTGCTGCGCAAAAGCCTGTGGCACGGCAACGTGTGTGCTGCTGCTGCAATGTTGCTTGCTACTGCTACTGCTGGGCGCCGATGTTACTGCTGCTACGCTGAGGACTATGGCACGGCAGAGTGAGTGCAGCTGTTGTAATGCTATTTGTTGCTGCTCAGGCCGTGGGTTGGGGCGGATCTGGAGTACGGCAGAGGTACAGAGGTGCAAAGAATCTGGGTTGCAGAGGTGCAGCCCGTGAGTGACACTCCGCCAAGCAAGTCGGTGGCGATCCGCCGAGCACGACAGTCCCCCCTCCCCCCTCTTACGTGGGTGGCAATCCGCCAAGTGGGGCGGTCCACCTAGGGTTCTCAGTGGGGTCCTCCGCAGATGCGAGGACCCTTCCTAGTGCTGCCTAAAGGTGAGGCTTGGGCAGCGAGCGGGAGCAAGGCAAGAGTGCGGCAGCGAGATGGCTGGCATGCGGCGGCGAGAGGGCCTGCCGCGAAGTCGTCCCAGAATCAAGGGACCATGCCTCAATGTGTCGTCCTAGTTCAACGCCGCTCTGATACCAGTAGGGAGTTGTGCTAGACAAGCAAGCAATAGCTAGGCTAGTGTGAGGAAGACACCAAGCAACAGAGGGCAGGAGCCATGGGCAGTTTGCGTTGAAGTCAGAATCGAGAGAACACAGGACGACGAGACACAAAGAAACAAGGTGGTAGCTGTCAGGTGGGGAGAAGGCGAGCAAGCGAGTAGCGAGCTCGATCTCGCTCGCCAAACTCCAAGTTCGGTGAACAGATCCAAACTACCCACTGTAAAGTTGCAACCTGTCAACTAGGTCACTTGAGAGAAAACCTTTCACAGAACAGGCTAAAGTATGAACCCGATATAAATGTGTGTGCACACATGCACGCCAGCCAGAGGAATGTGAGACTTGTGCAGATGCCTGGTTGTGAAGCTTGCTGTGTAGTCATGCCACCACAACGTAGCAGCCAGCAGGGGTTGTCTCTCTGTAGCTAGTCACCTGTATTAGTGAGGTGAGTGTGCAACGAGGCCAAAGGTTACTGTGTGGTACTAACACAACACCAACAGATGGCAACCTTATGAGCTGATGTGGCCTGGATGAAGTAGCGATGGGCCCAAGGAAGCAGCTATAGTGACTCCGACAACTCAGAGAGAGCGACATGGTCAAAGCCCGTAAAGAGCTTCACATGGTCCAAATGCGCCCCCGTCATCATGATGTCAAGTGCCCACAACTGCATCCTGCCACTGGTCCCAATGCGCGTGTAAAGGCGTATCACTCGCCTCCAGTAGTCAAGTGTAAGCTCCATGGGACCCTGACGGAGGTAGAGGAACTCACGTAGTCAGGCAGCTCTTGTGGCATCGGTCTCCGCAGGGAGAAGTGTCAGGGCCAGTTCCTAGCCCTAACGCGGATTTGCTCCAGTCCCGGTCCCGGTCTCTCCGAGGAAGGGTCGGAAGTCAACCACAATCTCCCGCGGCATGGCGTAAAGGAGACCGCGCCTGAACCTAGAGATGCATAATCTCAAGCCGGACGCTACGACTGGTCACGAGTACAAGTCTGGCATCGATCGGTGGACAGAAAATGCACAACATGTAAATCGGGCCCGAGAGCTAGTCTACCGAAAAAAATCTAGTGTCTGCAAAAGAAATGGAGAGCACCCTAGCAAGCAACCAGGACGTTGTGGCAGCCGTTTGGTAGCTGTTGGTGGATGGAGCCACCACCCGTTGGTGCTCCGGCGCCAGCTGGGCCCCCATCAGGGATCTGCACGAGCATGGACATGGCCAAGTGGTCACAATAAGCTGTAGAAACAAACGATAACAACTCAAATCACAACAGCATGTACACTAGCCAAGAGGTTACAGTTGGAGTCAGTGAGGAATTGGAAATGATTTAGGGCATGCAGGCCCATGCAAAAACGAACATGAGCTCTGTGTGTGAGTGCGATGCAAGACAACAAGAATTTGGCTAGGTCTGGAACGTTGAAATAAAAGAACAAGGAGAAAGTACAAATGAGCCCCTAGCGG
>SZWC01008550.1:67150-81850 GCA_023375785.1 Penium margaritaceum
AGAAAACTCTCGTAGGTCCCAACAAGCCCACAAGGCTGCCGGAGCGCATCGACCGTGTCTTGCCGGGGCTGTCGTAGGTGCCGGAGAAGTCTCGGTACAGTCTGGAGGCCCGTCGTGTTGTCACGCCCTCCTCTACTATATACCACCAACGTGGGTATATGGATAATGCATCAGCGTTAGTCATGACGGGTGGAATCCACACAAACCAACACTCCCCCTAGCTGACATAGCCGTCCACACGAGAACAAATGAACGAAGGCATGGAACAACAACGTATGTCAAACTACAATCTGCACCTGTCAACTACACACACACACACACACACACACACACACACACTCATCTCCTACCCATCTAAGGTTTCCCTAGACACTGGCACATCCCACCAAGTGTTTGGGTCTCGACCATGGGAGGAGTGCTGCACACGCACACAAACCGGTGTAATGCACATCATACACATGTCAGAAGACATAATGGTCTCCTCGTGACATTGGCGGTACCAGTGCCCGGGTCTCGACCACTATGAGAAATCCAACAGGTGTCTATGTGCTAACCACAATAGCATCATCAGTCAATACATAAGATCATAGAGGGTCCCTCGTAACACGGGTGTACCTCACCACGTGTCCGAGTCTCGACCACTATGAGCAAACCAGCTGGCATGCACATGCTAGACGTAGCTGGCATGCACATGCCTGGGTCTTGACCACTACAAGAAATCCAATAGGTGTCTGTGTGCTAACCACAATAGCATCATCAATCAACACATAAGATCATAGAGGGTCTCCTTGTAACACAAGTGTACCTTACTACATGTCTGGGTCTCGACCACTATGAGCAAACCAGCTGGCATGCACATGCCACACGTAGTATGGCCACACACCAAGACACAGGACCCCATGGTCTCCTCGTGACCCTGGTGCAACCGATCAACTGTCTGTGTCTCGACCAACAGAGTGCGGCTGTAGTATGTTCATAGCAGAGTGTGAAACCCTCGCCATGCATCTCCCATAACGTCGNGTCAGTGAGGAATTGGAAATGATTTAGGGCATGCAGGCCCATGCAAAAACGAACATGAGCTCTGTGTGTGAGTGCGATGCAAGACAACAAGAATTTGGCTAGGTCTGGAACGTTGAAATAAAAGAACAAGGAGAAAGTACAAATGAGCCCCTAGCGGGCTTATGTAGGGGCACCGGCAGCTAGCCGCACCGGGCCCCTTCAACCCCGTTGAACCCAAACGAGTCAGCGGGGAGGACACACTACGTGCACCACGATAACAATCAATGGTAGTCTACTTGAAGCACCGGAACAGCTCTCCGAGTGCCCGGGTCTCGACCACCAAGAAAACAAGAGCAGTGCCAAAAAATCTCGGAATCAGCGTCCAGACATCTTGCACGGCTTTCCAAACATCGGAAGCACAAATACAGCCACTGGTTCTCTTCGTTGCACCCGTATAGTCCACCAAGTGCACGGGTCTCGATCCACCAAGAAAACTCTCGTAGGTCCCAACAAGCCCACAAGGCTGCCGGAGCGCATCGACCGTGTCTTGCCGGGGCTGTCGTAGGTTCCGGAGAAGTCTCGGTACAGTCTGGAGGCCCGTCGTGTTGTCACGCCCTCCTCTACCATATACCACCAACGTGGGTATATGGATAATGCATCAGCGTCAGTCATGACGGGTGGAATCCACACAAACCAACACTCCCCCTGGCTGACATAGCCGTCCACACGAGAACAAATGAACGAAGGCATGGAACAACAACGTATGTCAAACTACAATCTGCACCTGTCAACTACACACACACACACACACACACACACACACACACACACACTCATCTCCTACCCATCTAAGGTTTCCCTAGACACTGGCACATCCCACCAAGTGTCTGGGTCTCGACCATGGGAGGAGTGTTGCACACGCACACAAACCGGTGTAATGCACATAATACACATGTCAGAAGACATAATGGTCTCCTCGTGACATTGGCGGTACCAGTGCCCGGGTCTCGACCACTATGAGAAATCCAACAGGTGTCTATGTGCTAACCACAATAGCATCATCAGTCAACACATAAGATCATAGAGGGTCTCCTCGTAACACGGGTGTACCTCACCACGTGTCCGGGTCTCGACCACTATGAGCAAACCAGCTGGCATGCACATGCTAGACGTAGCTGGCATGCACATGCCCGGGTCTCGACCACTACAAGAAATCCAATAGGTGTCTGTGTGCTAACCACAATAGCATCATCAATCAACACATAAGATCATAGAGGGTCTCCTTGTAACACAGGTGTACCTTACTACATGTCTGGGTCTCGACCACTATGAGCAAACCAGCTGGCATGCACATGCCACACGTAGTATGGCCACACACCAAGACACAGGACCCCATGGTCTCCTCGTGACCCTGGTGCAACCGATCAACTGTCTGTGTCTCGACCAACAGAGTGCGGCTGTAGTATGTTCATAGCAGAGTGTGAAACCCTCGCCATGCATCTCCCATAACGTCGCGTCAAGTCGAGGTCCACACAACACTCCCCCTGGGCAGATGAACTTGGTGGCGATGTCCTCGACAAAGATGCTCATGCCGTAGCTGAAAACATCCTGGGTGACAAATCATGTGGTCTCTGTTAGATGTTGAGATAGCTCCCCCTGTCATGTACGAGTTGGCTCCCTCCCTCAAAGACGGAGTGCTATCTCCGGCTACGACTCCTCACGTCGCAACTGCATCACCTGGGGTGTACCAGTCCTCGCGTGACTGCCAAGGGTCGCAACTCACAGTCTCTCCTGTCTCCGCTCTACCGCAGTGCACCTGTGTACGCCGGAGGAAAGGCAATGGGCGAGCAGCACGCGAGCGTGGATGAAGTGGCGGAGCTGGCCTCCGATGCAGAATAACACACCCTCAGGCACAAGGGTGTATGGCCAGAGGAGGGCTAGAGCGTTGAATCGGGTCACAACTCATGGACAAAGGTGACGATGGAGTAGCTGAGTCGGTTGGATGAAGGTGCGTGATGGCAGCAGCAGAAGGAATAGCGATGACGGAGTCGACAAGAATGACGATGGCAGAAATTGAGGCACGCTCAACTCTCCTGTGGTAGTGTCTCTAGCTGACGTCATACTCGGAGCTGGTACAAGATCCTCCCCGAGTGTGGGTGTGCCAGATGCTGGTGGGGTAAAGCTCGTGCTGATAGTAGTGATACTCCCCTCCTCTAAGAATCACTCACGTGCTGCCATCACCTCCCGCTACAACATCACTACACGCTTCTGCAGGTTAGCGTAATCTGCCTCGGACATGTGGAGGTGACCCATGTCTGCCTCTCGTAGGATAAACTCTGCCTCACTCGATGCTGCACATGTAGACTAAAAAACTCGTGAGTAAAGCTACATCTGCATCTTTGTTGTTGAAGACGATGGAGCCGCTGCTGATGCATCCACCTATGGATCAACCGAACTCACAATGTGCTGAAATACTCGAACATCGGATGCAGCTGCCGGTGTCGTATCTACACCACAGCTCGTGTCTATCATACGAGGAGGAATAAGTGGTTGCATGCCGAGGGAGAAGAAGAAAGAGAAGTTGTCAGAGTCCCTGGAGCATGTGGATATATCGTCCGTGAAAGTACTGCCACTCTTAGCGTCGATGTGATCAGCAGGGTCACCAGCAGGTGAACATGAAGGGGCAGATTTCAGCTCGTGCTGACAAGGTGACTCCACCTGCATGTAGGGATCTGCTCCACTGTCCTCAACTACCGACGTTGTGGACACAAGTGTGCATGACTTTGGCTCGACCAGGCCCGTCAAGGCAACCAGCAAGCGCGGCTGCTGCTCACGCACCATCTCGCCGGGAAGGCTGGTCATTGTGACGTGCTCGATAATGGAGTGAGGACCACCATGTGACTCCGTCATGTGTGTTGCTGCTTCGTCGTGTGTACGGGAACCCGTCAACGCTAGGAGCATGGACGACTCCTCACGCTAAAGCTAGTCCTCAGGTAGCGCAGATGAGACGGTGGAGCCTGCTGTGTCTGCTGTAGCATATGTCCCAGTGATATCTCTCAGAACTGCTGCTCTTAAGCATGCCTCAACCTCTAAAAGACCAGCTGGCCGACTCTGCTCATGCACTGCGCCCGCTGTTGGGCTAGTGTGAGTCCCGTGCGCCAACGGCCCCGGAAATCGGTATGCGACATCCCAATCCGCACAATACTCCTGTGCCACCCCTGGGCCTCAACCGGTCGGAGCCACGAGTGGCATCGTCCAAGGACGCCGTGGCTGTGCTCCTCCTCATGTCACCTGCTACTATGGAAGATCTGGATCCAGCCTGGACAATGACAAGCAAGTCTCCACCATGAACATCATGTCGGGATCAGACTCTATGCCATGTGATGTCACCCTATCATCTCAGTCTCCCTGAGCGGACGCTCGGGCACCATGGCCTAGCGCGAGTGCAGATCTTGTCGCTACGGTCACAACAAGAAATACACGGTGACCACACTTCCCCCTCAATAAGTACCGCAACGAAATCCGAGGAGGTGGAGGGTGTATCAAACCCGGCGCGAGTATGGCGTGCAGAGTGCTGACGCTGATGCCGACGCTGCGGGGACACACGATCGGAACGGCTGCATGAAGACATGCCATCACGAGGTGGCGTCATGGTCGCAGGAGAGTGGAGTATCGAGAGGATGGTGGCAGCCTGGGACAGACCGACTGTTGAAGCTGAAGGGACACCATCGAATGAGGAAGAACAAGAAGATGAAGGAGATGTGGTCGAAGAGGCCGTGAACAAACTAGTAGCAGAAGCACGCTGAGTGACGACGAGGTCACAAAGCCACTGCACCGTCTATCGCAAGCCATGGATCTCGGCGAATATGCTTGTCAGAGGTCCAGCTAGGGGATCTACCAACGCTGGCAGATCCGTAAGCTCTGGAGGACGCAGGCTCGGACGAGGCTAAAGCCAAGGTGGATGCCAATCGTGAGGGCGCATCCAGTAGAGACGCCAACCATGACGTCCATCACCACAGTAATAGCAGGCAAATACGAAGGGCGCCTGCTCAAATGTGTGTGCACTCATCTCGTGAGCTGGACGATAGATAGGTGTCAAGGGCACCTACTCTCGGTGGTAAACACCAAGCCGCGGGAGAGAATGAGGCCAGTAGGTGCTGTCACTACAGGAGGTCACAGCGTCAGGGTCAACAAATGTGACCAGACGGGACAAGCTGTACTACCACAACACGCCCGGAGACTAGAGTCTGACTAGTTGCGACTACTAATGTTTCTGCCACTAATATAGCGAAGACTGCTCCAAGAAGAGAAGGAATTGCGGCTGCATGTGTGGCTGCTGCTCCAAGCGGCACACAACCTAGCCCTTGGAGATGGAAAGACTCGAATTTTCCGTTGATTGTACAAAGTGAACTACGCGCACCAATCCACGAACCCCAGGGAGACGTCAGTCCACGATGCGTCTCGAAACGGAGATTGCCGTCGACAACACAATCCGTTGTCGGTTCAGAGGGTGAAATTACAACTGTCGCTGCAACCGCCGCTGATGCTGTAGTGGTTGCTGCTATTACATCTGTCGATGAGATGTTGGGCTATTTCATGGCCCCGCACGTTTTTTTTTCCGTCTATGACCCCCCTTTTTATTTCCCTGAGCCCCCCTTTTGTTTGTTGTTGCCCTCACCCGCCACCTCTTTTTTTTAATTTTGTCTCTTTCTCTTCCCTCTTCTCGCCCCCAACCCCCGTACTCTTTTTTTCTTTGTTCTTTTTCAATTTCTCCCTCTGTTGGTTTCTCGTGCATCTCTCATTGTACTCTGTGGTGTCCTCCTGGCTTGTGTGCATCGCCATTCAGATGACCGACGGCGAGACTGGACGCTGCTGGAGTGTCGCGCGGTGGAGCTGATGCGCGCTGAGGCCCACGCACACCCGCTGAAGCCTCCTCCCTACGGAGATGCGCTCAGCTCCATCGGCAGGCCTCCGCGGCCGTCGAGCCGCCGGCGGTCTCTGCAACTGTAGATGCTGTTTTCATGCACTCAGTTCTGTTTCTGATTGTGGCATTGCGTCTGCATCGTCATGCTATGCCTAGGGTCCGTGTCTCCTGCTGTGTGGCCCTGCTTGGCGTCACTGACTGTCATAGGCACTGCCCGGGTTCGGGCAGCCATAACTCTTCGCTGCTATTCTTCAAGCTCATTCTGACCGCACGACTGCGTTCGCAGCGTTGGTATTATGATATGGTCCAGTTTTCAGGCAAAATGGACGACGCCCGGGTCTTGGGGTGTCGTGCGTCTGGCAGGGCTCATCGAGAAAACCCTGCCTGCCAGAAAATAGGTCCAGCACTATTTTCTTATTGGCTGGTTAGCTGAGTAACAAATTCTACAGTAGTGAGGGGGAGCTAGAACTTGGAGGGGTCTCCCATTGTTGCTCATTCTTCATTGCTAGTCAGTTACTTTCAGTTTCAAGCTGCTTTCTGGCACTAACACTGGCGCGCGCACTTCTAAGTAACAAACCCAGAGCTTCCAAACTTAGTCTCTAGAGCAGCAGACTGAGGGGGCAGCTGACTTAAGCAACTAGCGTGGAAGCCCGCACGCTGCATCAACAACGCTGCTGCCCCAACCTGCTGCCTAGCATTTCTGTCTTGGTATCAGAGCCAGAGCATAGCAACAGCAGCAGAAGACTGCGCCGGCGGACCTCCATACGCGCCAGTGCAAGGGAAATGCTGCCGGATTTTTTCCGGCAGCATTGACCCGCCTGGTGGCGGCGTCAGACTTTTTCCCACGGCCACTGGGCCAGAGATAATGCTGCCGGATTTTTTCCGGCAGCACTGACCCCACGCTTGACGCGAGGAGGTGAGCGGCCGGCCATGTCAGGCCCCTGCTGGCGATGACGCACGCGGCGACGTCCTCCAGGTGTGACTGACAGCAATAGCCAGCAGTAACAGCAGCAGCTTGCCGCAGCAGCGAGCAGTGGCAGCAGCGGCCAGCAACAGTAGTACACAGTAGCAGCTGGCAGCAGCAGCAACTCGCAGCAACAGCAGTTCGCAGCAGCAGCAGCCCGCGGCAATAGCAGCCGGCAGCAACAGCAGCAGCAGCGAGGAGCAGCCGGCAGCAGCAGCAGCAGCCGGCGGCAGCACTAGCAGCTGGTCGCAGCAGCAGCAGCGGTTGCAGCAGCTGTAGCAAGCAGCAGCTGCAGCTGCAACAGTAGCACCAGCCGCACCCGCAGCCGCAGAAAGCAGCAGCAGCAGCCGCAGCCGCAGCCGCAGAAAGCAGCAGCAGCAGCCGCAGCCGCAGCCGCAGCAGCAACAGCAGTTGCCCACAGCTCGCTGCTTGCTGCCAGTAGCGAGTTGCTAGCAGCAAGCTCGCTGCCCGCTACGAGCAGCAAGCAGCGAGCTCGCTGCCCACAACTTGTCACTCGCAGCGAGCAGCAACGAGCAAGAAAAACAAAAAACAAAACAAAACAAAACGCGCAGGGACCCGCCCGCAGCCGCAGCCACAGTAGCTGCAGCCGCAGCTGCAGCCATAGCTGCAGCAACAGCAACAGTAGTGGCCGCAGCAAGCAGCAGCAACAGCCGCTGCTACAGCCACAGCAAGCAGCAGCAGCAGCTGGAGTAGCAACAGCCGCAGCCACAGCCGCAGCAAGCAGCAACAGCTGCTACAGCAGTAGCAGCAGCCGCAGCCGCAGCCACAGCAGCAGCAACAGCAACAGCAACGGCCGCAGCAGCCGCAGCAGTAGGCGTAGCCATAGCCGTAGCAGCAACAATAGTGGCAGTAGCATCAGCCACCGCAGCAACAGCAGCAGCAGCAACCACAGCAGCCGCAGCAGCAGCGGTGGCAGCACCAACAACCGCGGCTGCAGGCCCACAGTAGGAGCTGCATCTACCGCTGCTGCCGTCAGCGGCCGTCCGCTGACATCACTACTACCGTCACTCCTGACGCCATAAAAAAAAACACAGGGGGGAAACCATGAGCACTACACACACGCAGTAGCCTCTACTGATATCAGCCATCCTCGGCTGACGTCACTACGAGCATCAGCAGCACTAAAAAAAAAAAGAAAAAAAGATGGGGAACCAAACAAGGGACACTACACCATGGCTGGTAGCCCCGGTGAAGAGGGGTCCTCCTCTGTTGGAGGGACTCCTACCCCCCTTTCTTGCAGCGACTGCAGCAGCAACAGCAGCAGCAGCAGCCCACTGGTGTCGTTGGCGGCAATCTTGACTCCCTCGTTGCTCTTCAGCAACAGCTAGCCGCCTTGACGCAGCAGCTTGCAGCGTTACAGCCAGTCGTCACCCAGACTGCCACCAGTGTGCTATCTTCGTTTGTCCCTCCAGGGCACCCCAGTCCAGCTGTGTCTACTGCCACATACTACCTGGCATAGCAACAGACTCAGTGCCAGCGGTAGATTGTGACCTCCGTCCTTGGCCCCACACTTGGTGCCGGCCGTAGACAGAAGGACTTTGAGACGCAGCCGCCCCCGCTTCAGGCCGGCAAGTAGTTCCGGAGCTGGGAGCTCAGCTTCCAGATCTAGGCGCAAGGTGAGGGCCTGTGGGCATACTACACCCTCCCTTATGACTCCACCCAGGCCGACCAGTTGTATGACGCTGGTCGCGTCGTCCGTGCCCTTGTCCCAGTCGTCCCTCCAGCTTCCCGCCTGGCCCTAGAGCCTTTCCTCGGCGACTTCACTACTGGCGACATCCCAGACCCTGCAGCCTCATGGCATGTCCTCACCAGGCCCCATCGCCTGTCCAGCGACGCTGAGATCAGCCGTCTGCTCCGAGAGTTCAACTCCCTGCACATGGGGGAGACCGAGACAGTCACTGCCTACTGGCAGCGGGCGGAGGACATCCTTCATCGTCTCGGCAAATCTACTCCGCCCCCTCTGTCCGCGCTCCTCACCATCAAGCGCGGCGCCACCAGCGCGTACACGGACGCCTTCGTACACTACCCCCAGGACGTCCTCTCCACCATGGCGACCCAGGGTACCCTCATGCCCTGGGCATACGAGCTCTTCCTCCACATTGAGGAAGCTCACCAGGAGTCCCAGCTCCATCGCACGGAGGCTCTTGCATCCCCTGCCGTCACCTCCCCTGCTGTTGCCTCCGTGGCCGTCGCCTCTCCCGCCGTAGCTACCTCATCGTCTTCGGCGAACAAGAAGAAGAGCCGAAACAAGAAAGGCAAGGGTCTGCCGCAGCAGCAGCAGCAACAGTCCTCGATTGGATCCAGGAGTGGTGGCTCGATCTGCCACAACTGTGGTTAGCCCGGGCATGGGTGGTACACGTGCCCTGTTCTGACGGACAAGGCGCGCGTCATCGCCACCATGCGTCGCCTACGGGAGCGCGTTCTCGCCTCTGCCGCCGTTGCTGTTGTTGGCCTTTCCACTCCGACCTCGTCTAGTAGCTTTGCGACTCCGACAGCTCCGCCTGTCCCGCAGACACCCGCGCCCCAGCAGTACTACCCACAACCGTCGGCGCCTCCGCTTCCTTCGCCATCTCAGTCCTCCTACTACCCAGGCTGTGGAGCCGTCACTCCGCACTCCGTCTACACTCCCGGGGCATCCTCTCGTGAGCGTCAGCTAGAGCAATTCATCGCGCTCCAACTTGGCCTGCCTTGCCCTCCTCCCCAGGGAAGTGCGAGTTGCGTCACCTCCTGCCTTCCTGCCCAGCCCTACATGACTGAGACTGAGCTGCGGTTGTGTCCCGTCTCCTTGTCTGTCTCTTCGTCTCCCATGGTCTCCTCCACCCCTCTCCTTGACGACATTGCGTGGCTTGACGATTGGCAGTCTCGTTTCGCGCCTCCTTCTATCGCGTCCGCGTCCCTCGCTTGCTGCCATGTGACCGTCAGTGATCTGGCGACCCTTGTCCAAGACCCTGCTAAGACCTGGATCATTGACTCCGGGGCCACGCATCACATGACGACCTCTCGTGAGGCCTTCAGTATGCTCGGTCTTGTAGGTGATGTCTCTGGTGTCCGGACGGGATCCGGACAAGTGTTGCCTGTCCGTGGTGTTGGCGTCGTTCGTTTCCGTGGTCCTGCCGGTGGCGTCTTTCTGACCGATGTCCTCTTCGTCCCTGATCTCGAGCTTAGCCTCCTGTCCATGACAGCCCTTGACTACATGAGCATGGATGTTGTGCACTCACGTGGTGTTGGCATAGTGTCGTTGCGTCCGTCTGGTCTTGTCGTCCTGCATGCCACCGCCCGTGGCAACCTATGGCATGTTCCTCGCCTCTCCTCTTCTCCTCCCATCTCCTTCCCGTCGGCCGCCACAGGCCATGTGTTTGTCACCAGTACGCTGTCTCCTCAGCACACCTGCCTGTTGCACCGCCGCCTTTGCCACGTCCACTCTGCTGCCGTAGAGAGCATGCTCCGCACCCAGCCGGCCAAGGGCCTTGACCCGGATGCTTTCCCTCTCCTGTGCCCCACTGAATGCATTGACTGTGCTCAGGGGAAGATGCACCGGTCCACGTACCCCTTGTCTTCCTCCCGTGCATCCGCCCCTCTCGACCTTGTCCACTCAGACGTCATGGGCCCTCTCCCCACCGAGTCCGTCAGAGAGCATGGCCGATATGTCCTCACCCTTACGGACGACTCTTCTCGCTACCGCTGGGTCCTCTGCCTCCGGCAAAAGAGCGATGTCCCTCGAGCCATTCAGGACTGGCTTGTCCTCGCGGAGCGCGAGTGTGGCCGCTCTCTTTGCCGCTTTCGCTCCGATCGCGGTGGAGAGTACATGGGTGAGGCCACGTCCTTTCTCGCCTCCCGTGGGGTCCGCCATGAGACGTCTGCTCCCTACACATCCGCCCAGAACGGCGTATCCGAGCGATGGAACCGTACCATGGCCGATGCCGTCCGCACCATGCCAGTCGAGTCTGGCCTCTCCGATGGCTTCTATTTTTAAGCCATGGCCTACGTGACCTGGGTCTGGAACCGGATTCCCCACGGTCCCCCTCCCCGCCAGTCCACGCCATACCAGCACTGGTGCGGTCGGCGCGCTGACCTCCGCCCGGCTCGCGTCCGGGGCTACGTGGCCATTGTGTGGCTGCCCGTCCCATAGCAAGGCAGCAAGCTCGCCCCCCGCAGACGCCCTTGCATCTTCATCGGTGTGTCTCGTCAGTCCAAGGCCTAGCGCTTCTGGGACCCATCCTGACACAGCATCGTTGAGTCCCGCAATGCCCTCTTCTTCGAGGATCTGTTTTCCCACGACCTCATCCACTCCGGCTCGTCCGTGTCCCTCCCATCGCGTGGGGGAGTGGTGAGTCCGTCCTCCGTCCTATCGCTTCCGGGTGACACATCACTCCGTCCCTCTGAGCCGGTAGCCCCTGTCGCGTCCTCTGGCCCTCCCAGGACTAGTTGTAGTCGCTGCCCCCTCGGAGCCAGCAGTCCCAGTCGCGTCCGCTGGCCCCTCCGAGCCAACAGCGCCTGTCGTGTCCGCTGGCCCCTCTGGGCCGGCAGCCCCAGTCGCGTCTGCTAGCCCCTCCGGGCCAGCAGCGCCTGTCGTGTCCGCTGGCCCCTCCGGGCCGGTAGCTCCAGTCGCGTCCGCTGGCCCCTCTGGGCCCGCAGCTCTTGTCACGTCCGCTGGTCCTTCCGGACCGTCTCCCCCAGTCGCGTCCGTTGGCCCCTCTGGGCCGGTAGCCCCAGTCGCGTCCGCTTGCCCCTCCGGCCCAGCTGCTCCTGTCACGTCCGCTGGCCCCTCCGGGCTAGCAGCGCCTATCGCATCTGTTGGCTCCTCTAGGCTGACAGCCCCAGTCGCGTCCGCTGGCTCCTCCAAACCAGTAGCCCCGTCTGCCTCTGTTGGCCCGTCAGACCCAGTGCCATCTCCTGCCCGACCGCGCTACATACGTGGCGCACGCAGCAGCCTCCAACCTCGGCTGACAGTGAGCGCGTAGACCGTCGCACCACGTCCCGTGGCGCCTCGACCCCCTGTGGCTCCACGTGTCTCCTCCACTCCGACGGTTGTGAGTGGGGACCCTGGCACAAAGGCTCTCGGCCTGACCACTTCGGCCTTCATCACGAACCTTCACCCTGGCTCTGCACTGGGCTACACCATGCTTCATCACGAACATCGGCATGCTGTCTTGGCTGCACTCGCCCGCATCCCACCTGGAGCTCGTGATGCACACGCCCTCTCAGTCTGGTCCATAGCACACTCGGAGGACCCAGCCACCCTACGCGAGGCTCGAGCCTCTCTTGAGGCCACACATTGGGATGCTGTCTGTGCCAAGGAGCTCGCTGCTATCCGGCAGCACCACGTGTATGACCTCGTTGACCTCCCTCCAGGTCGGAAGGCCATTGGTGCCAAGTGGGTCTTTCGGCGCAAGTGGAAGCTTGACGGGTCCTTGGACAAGTACAAGGCCCGCCTCACAGCAAAGGGGTTTGCTCTGGTTCCCGGGGTCGACTACGACTAGATCTTTGCCCCAGTTGGCCGGTTCTCGACCAGCCGGGCGCTCTTCAGTCTGGTCGCCCAGCATGGGTGGGAGCTGCATCAGATGGATGTAAGCAATGCTTTTCTCCATGGTTCACTGGAGGGTGAGGAGCTTTACATGGTGCAGCCACCAGGCTTTGACGATGACACCAAGAGAGTGTGGCGACTGCGTAAGGCCCTCTATGGCCTGAAGCAGTCGCCTCGGTGCTGGAACCAGTAGATCAGCAGCACGCTCCTTCGTGGCGGGCTCCAGCGCAGCACCGCGGACCCTGCACTGTTTGTCACTCCGCGAGGCCAGACCTTTGCTGTTGTTTAAGTGTACGTTGACGATCTCCTCATTGCGTTGCCAGACAGTGCTGCCGTCCGGCATGTCAAGGACTTGCTGCACGCCGCCTACCATATGAAGGATCTCGGGTCTGCCCGAGTCTTCCTGGGCATGGAGCTCGAGCATGATCGCTCCCAAGGCGTCCTGCACGTCCACCAGGTCGCTTATGTGCAGACTCTTTCCACCCGCTTTGCGGAGGACCAGCCACTCGTGCCAAGGGCATCCTCACCCATGTCACCCGACGGCTAGGTGAAGCTGAAGAGTCGCGACCCAGCCATCGTGGGGGGAGCCAGTTGACGTGACCACGTACCTGCAAGTCATCGGGTCACTGATGTTCCTGGCGACCACGACGCGCCCAGACATCGCGTTCGCCGTCAACCTCCTAGCCTAGTTCTCTCAGGAGCCGCATCACCTCCACTACGAGGCCGCGATCCGAGTACTGCGCTATGTGGTCTCGACTCCTCGGCGAGGTCTCATGATCCGTCGTCAGCCGTGTGTGGTCGCGGTGGGATACACCGACAGTGACTGGGCCGGCAGTCCGGACGGGAAGAGTCGCACAAGCTGGATCTTTCTGATTGGCGGCACAGCTGTGTCTTGGCGGAGTGGCAAGCAGGGGTGCATTGCACGTAGCACTGCTGAGGCTGACTATGTGGCTCTTGGCTCAGGCACATGTGAGAGTGTGTGGCTACGTCATTTGTTGTCCGAGTTTCGTCAGCCTTTTGCATCCATCACGTTGCATTGTGACAATGAGAGTGCCATGGCCATCGTCGACAATGACGGCGTGCATCACACACGCACAAAGCACATCAACGTTGAGTATCAGTATGTGCGTTCGTTGTTGCATGACGGCAGCATCAGCATCGTGTGGGTTGAGACAGCACGACAGTTGGCTGACTTCTTGACCAAGGCACTGAAGCGTGACTCGTTCAAGAAGGCCGTGAGTTCAGTCTGCGTGCGTCTGTGAGTTGCTCTCTTTGTCCTTGCTTGCATCCTTGCTTGCTCTGGGGGAGTCTGGTCGGTGTCTGTGTCTTTGCCCGGACATGTGCACTACCCCTGTGAGTCATGGGGGAGTGTTGGTTTTTCGCGCATCTCTCATTGTACTCTGTTGTGTCCTCCCAGCTTGTGTACATCGGCGTGCAGATGACTGACGGTGAGACTCAACGCTGCTGGAGTGTCGCGCGGTGCAGCCGACGCGCGCTGAGGCCCACGCACACCCGCTGAAGCCTCCTCCCTACGGCGATGCGCTCAGCTCCATCGGCAGGCCTCCGCGGCCGTCGAGCCGCCGGCGGTCTCTGCAACTGTAGATGCTGTTTTCATGCACTCAGTTCTGTTTCTGATTGTGGCATTGCGTCTGCATCGTCATGCTATGCCTAGGGTCCGTGTCTCCTGCTGTGTGGCCCTGCTTGGCGTCACTGACTGTCATAGGCACTGCCCGGGTTCGGGCAGCCATAACTCTTCGCTGCTATTTTTCAAGCTCATTCTGACCGCACGACTGCGTTCGCAGCGTTGGTATTATGATATGGCCCAGTTTTCAGGCAAAATGGACGACGCCCGGGTCTTGGGGTGTCGTGCGTCTGGCAGGGCTCATCGAGAAAACCCTGCTTGCCAGAAAATAGGTCCAGCACTATTTTCTTATTGGCTGGTTAGCTGAGTGACAAATTCTACAGTAGTGAGGGGGAGCTAGAACTTGGAGGGGTCTCCCATTGTTGCTCATTCTTCATTGCTAGTCAGTTACTTTCAGTTTCAAGCTGCTTTCTGGCGCTAACACTGGCGCGCGCACTTCTGAGTAACAAACCCAGAGCTTCCAAACATAGTCTCTAGAGCAGCAGACTAAGGGGGCAGCTGACTTAAGCAACTAGCGTGGAAGCCAGCACGGTGCATCAACAACGCTGCTGCCCCAACGTGCTGCCTAGCACTTCTGCCTCCCTCAACCCCGGGTTTTTCCGTCACCCAATTCTGGAGTGCTCCTT
>SZWC01008550.1:92365-109657 GCA_023375785.1 Penium margaritaceum
GACCGCAGCAGATGGGGCTGCTGTGCGGAAAGAGCCTACGGCGGCTGCTGAAACGTGAGCAGCTGCTGCGGTGCGGGAGCGGGCTGTCGCAGAAGCGACGGCTGCGGCGGCAAACTGGAGAGCACACGAGGCGGCGGCCATTGCTGTGCCTGCGTGCCGCCCGCACGGGAGCGCGTGGGGGCTTGTGAGATGGATGAATCCCACGGCCTCCGGCTCGAGAAGATCCCACTCCTAACGCCTTCGAATGAGCGCCGAATTCAAGATTACCTTTGCGTGGCTCACTTAGTGGGTGATCACGCACATGCCTGGGTCGCGTACCCGAGTCACAAAATGTAGTATGTAGTGAAATGTTCGCTTTTGGCGCGTTAAAACAATGTTGTGAATGCAGCTCGCGTTTGTAGTCACTGCAGTGTTTTGAGTGGTTACTTCACTACATTTCCCGCATTTACTGTCGTCCTGCACGTTTTTAGTGACCATTTATTGCATTCATCAGTGCCGAGCGCCTGACCTTTGTCGGCGAGCGCAGTTAATCGAGCAACGGTCGTAACGTGCAATGTTCGAACCGCGAGCATGCACGGTTACAAGCAAGAAGGGAACGGGTGTGCACTAAACACTTGTAATCTTATACACTTGTACCTAGCGCGACAAAATGGACAAGTCGAGCAAATGCCCGTGCAACTGCCATACGACATGCGCAGCAACTGGCACTTCTCATACACATGCTGTGGAATGAAGTGTTCCCAAACCTGCGAAGTCACATTCCTCGTCAACCGATGCTTGTCGCCCACTTTCAATGATGGCTGCAAGAACTACATGTCGGACACCAGCAACAGCTTTTCAACGTCATGCGCATGACTAGGGGAGCTTAGTACTCAATCGTTAACCTACTACGTTAAACATCTACCATCCGTGACACTCGCATGTGTGTAAAGGAGCAAGTATTCATGTGGCTACGTTGCGTTGCTCATGGCATGTCCGTGCGTGAGCTGATGGGGCGCTTTCAACGAGGGGCTACCACTATTTGTCGGGTGCTGCGACGAGTGGTCACTCCGCTTCTATCCATCCAGGCCACCGTCATCCGCATGTTGACAGCAAACGTGGGACCACCGCCTGCATGCCTTGGAAGGCGAGACTACCTTCCCTATTTTGACCACTGCGTCCGCGCCATTGAAGGGACATATGTCCGAGTCGTCGTTCCACAGCTTCAACGCGGTGCATACATTAACCGTAACTAACAAATTGCACAGAACTTTCTTGCACCATGCAATGCTGACCTGTCTTTCATTGTTTTTGCAACTAGATGGGAGAGGAGCGTGCATGATGCGAGAATGCTCACGGATGCTCTTAGGCGATGGTTCACTTTGCCTGCAAACAAGTGTTTACTGGCTGATTCAGCTTTTCCACAAGGCTATGGGTTAATGACCCCATACCGCGGACAACGATATCATCTCAATGAATTCAGACCCCAAGCTTCACAACCACTGGACGCCCCGGAGCTTTTCAATCGTCGCCGTGCATCCGCTCGATCTATGATTGAGCGGGTGCTTGGCGTTTTGAAAGCTCAGTTCCATGTTATGAGGGCTCCACCATCATATGGGGTCAATTTCTAACCCCGTCTAACTATGAGTTGCTTTGTCATGCATATCTTGATTCAGCACGCACAAGGAGGCTAAGAGACTTAGATGTCAGTGAAATTGATGACACCCCCCGAAGACCCCACGTAGAGTGCTTCGACCGCGTAGGAGGCATGGGGATTCTATAATGAGGTCACGCTAGTTACCAATATCAAATTCTATGTGAACAGATTTTGTTGCATATGTTGCAAAAGACAATTATTAACAAGATTGGATAAGCTTTATAGTAAACAAAGGCAAATAAGAGGAGCTGGAATCTACACATGCATGTCATTTCCACCACGATCCTCACCAGTGGAAAGCAACTCATCCACAGCACCAAGCACCTCTCGGATGGCATCACCCCAACTGCCTTCTGCTAATCCACCATCACTACTACCCCCCTCACTTCCACCGTCATCGTGAACCTCCACTAGCAACCGCTAACCCTTACCATGAGTCCGCAAATAAGCCGTTGTAATGTGCTTGGAAACAAAAATACGTTCAAGCGAAGATGGCATGTTTAACCTAGTGCTTCCGAGTAGACGCTAAACCACATGCACCCTGAGTTCCCCATTGGAGTGCACATAGTCCTCGCACAACTATGCATCAACCTTAAAAGCGTCAAAAAAAAACAACTCGTTTATTCCCTTCATATGCACGTCACCAGACACAAGTATCACAGCCATGCCATAAGTAGTTTTTGGACCGATCTAAAAAATGACACACTTGTCCATCAACGCTATGCAATCAAGTTTCTTTCCGACAAGTTTTTTGCACATGTCAAGTGCGAACTCGCCTAGTGCTGCATCAACCACCACCATGTCATCATCAGCATCCGTCTCACCAGTGCAAAGAACGTTGTCACCACATGCATTGTCTCTTGCAAAAAGCTCGGTAGCCTCGTAGAACCATGGCATGCTCTTTCCCTCTAACTTTTCCATGTCCGGGTTTGCGTTTTGAACCTCCTCCCACTTCTCCATGGACATCTCTATCATCCACGTACGGCGGTTTAGAAAAGTTCCACTTTGTCTAACTAGGCCATATGCAAGCTTCTAGTGTGCAAAAATGCTTGTCAAACGACTACAAACCTGCTGACGTGTCAACTCTTTGGCCAACTTGAACTCACGCATCAAACGGGGGGTGACACAATTGTACAACTTACTCATCCAACCGGATGAGCCTCCAAACTTGCCCACGTAAACATTGCACATCTTCACCAAGGCCGGTCACGCTCCGGGCTAAAAAAACGGCTTGCCCAAATAGCCGACGGATGACCCTCTAGTGGCACCCTCAACGTTGTCTTTGAACAACATGGCAGAACTATGCACGGGTAGCAGGGGTGTGCCACCTGGTACTGGCTTTGCCTTCAGTACCGGTGGACCGCCCTGAACCTTGGGAATGGGTGCGATGCCCGCCTGATGATAGCGCTAAGAAAACGGTGGGATGGGCATGTGCGCGCCACGCGCATATTCCGCCATGTTGTTGCCAGCGCACTACTCCATGTTGAACTCTGGCTCCTGGTCATCGCCTTGGGACAGGAGGGGTTATTCATCGTGGTAACAATGATACATCGAACAAGCACCGGGAATGTGGTCGTTGGCTACGATAGAGTAGGTCTTGGAAGGGTTCCCAAGTGCATGCGCTAGGGATGGCGACGTCACCAAGCAGGCATGTACACAAACTCACCATTTATAGGAGATGAGCGAGTAGCCATGGCGGGAACGAGTGGGTATTGGAGTGTGAGTTGGAGCTGGTAAGGGACAAGTGCAAGGCTAAAGCCTTTTTGAAGGCTTCGTGCACCGCATGCGCTCGGATCCCCCAACACATAGAGCGCATGCAAGCGGCTTGAGTGGTAAGGCGCATCGGTTCAAACATTTGCATTCTAATGTTCAATTCTCAAGTTTTTATGAACATCGCATGGAATGTTTTTTGTCGTCAAATTGATCAAATCAATGTTTTTGTTTACAATTCAACCTTTCACAAATGTTATGACGACAAGTGACAGAAACCCCCTCAATCTAGTCAGTTGTGATGACAATATGTAGTGAAAAGTGTCAAATGGAGCTCGTTTAATGCTAGACATTACATTAACTAAGCACGTAATACAATTGTAGCAATTATGTGGCATTTTTTGAACTGCCAAAAAATTGTATATCCTTACCATCGTACATGTAAGATCACTAATGGCCATGTCAGCTCACACAACCAACCTTGCGAGGAAAATTGGTTGTGTTGCTTCACTCCACACTGCATTTTGTGACTCGGGTCCGTGGCCCTAAATGTCGAAGGGCAAATGTTTGTCGTTTTGTATCTCTCTTGACTAGTGAATAGTGCAGACGATGGTGCAAATCTGAGGCATTGCATTTGATTTTGATTTCATGGTCTCGCGCTTTCAAAAAGGACGCACTACGGTGAGCCCAGCTTTTAGGAATTGCAAGTCCCGCCACTATGCCATTTTCATAAGTGAAGCGTTTGATGAAAAGCAGACTTTTGGCGCTAACTTCACACAAACTTTTGCTAATGTCATGCCAATTTGGCATACTTCCCAACCTCTAGGCGGACAAAAACATGTTTGTAGGGTTTTGGTTTAGATGTGTACCATCGGGATGTCTGTAAAAGAAGTTATTGCTCTAATCTGAGTTTCAATGAAATGTGTGGCAAGATCTGATAACTACAAACTTGATGCACATTAATACCATTTTTATCAAAAATTCAATTCGAAAAATTTGGACCAATGTCGCATTGCACCTTCGGTTGAACACCTCACATGGTGTGTATCCTAAGTCCTTTGAAATTAAGTTATTCTTCCATGTAATATGGGATTCACAGGCGGGTGCCCGGTGATCAAATGTCAACATTTACGGCTAATTCAAGCCCATGACGTTTATGCGCAAAATCAAAGACAAAGTCTGCTTTAAGCGGTGATGTAGGGGTGTCGATGAAATAAAAGCATAAGCAAAGCATCCGATCAGTGTCAATTTCAAGCATATGCAAACCCGCTTTGAATAATGGCAAGGAAATCTGTTATTTGCTCATGCATTCTACATTTGCACACTTTAGTGATGAACAGTGCACCTGAACATAAAACGCTTACCCGATTCTTCTAAAGAAAGCTTCAGCCTTCCCTTTGGTGAAACAACACAACCATCTGAAAGGGTACACGATAAGACATCCTCAAAACCAAGGAGATCAAAATCTCGCATCTGCAAGTTGTCAATGAACCTCAGATATCCAAGAATTTCATACATAAAGTGTAACATCTTATCCATGCTTGAAGGATAAAGTCTATTTTTTCATGGACATTGACTTGGGTTGCCTCTTGTATTAGAAGAAATAACAATTTGTTTTTACGATTGGTATTGATTCTGTGCAAACCATCTCTCAAACCCAAATGTGATAAGGAGTTTAGCACAACATTATTACTCCGAAAGAGAGTCGCCATCTTTTAAGGAGGTGCCTCCTAATGCACAAGCTTGTAGTGTCAAAGGTTGAGTCGTACACTAAAACACCTTAAAATGATTACCAAAACAAAGCTTTACATGAAATTGGAGAATTTTGAAGGCATAAGAGACTCAACAGATACAACCCCTTCAGTGGAAATGATGAACCGTAGCTTGAAAACTCAAGTGAACCATCACTTACTTGATTTTTTGGTGAGATTTTAGTGGCAAAGGCACTTCTTGCTCTGATGCAACAAGATGGTCACCTACTGCCGAAGGATCTTTGTGTGCCCAACAAGTCTGCCTTGTACACAGAGTAGCAAAAGTAAACTACGAAGCGAAAGTCTTAGTTGAAAGCACAAGTATGGTACAAGGAATGTACAAGGAAGAACAACACGTAGCAGCTTAGCACTATGCTCTAACGGAACTCAAGGCCCTAAACAGGGGGGCAACGCCTTGCTAGGCTGTCTAGACCGTCAACGCAAGGGTCTTGGTGCAGCAACAAGCATAGCGATAGAAGGCCTTAAGGATGTCACTTTAACCTCCTCCCACACTCGCATGCCTTGCCATGCTTATAGGGATCCTGAGGTATCACTAGTAGCGAACTTCACCCAGGCTGGTACGTGGGTGCTAGACTTATAGGGGCCTTAGAAAGATCTCCAGCAGAGTCTTGGTCTGGGGCTCTAGAGTCGGAGACTAGAGTGGGGTGAGAGATTATAGTCGTAAAGATATTTGCACTAAGAGGAGGTCCCCCTTTTATACTTGAGGTCCTTGCATGTTGACCACCGGAAGGAGAAGCTTCGTTAAGGTGCTTTAGGTCAACTCCCTCTCCTTTCTTGGAATAGAGAAGCTTCCTTCAGGAGAAGCTTCCTCTCGTACAAAGTTTGTTCATAGCACATCAACAGGTTAAGGGAGAAGCTTCCTCCTTGGAGAAGCTTTGTCATGTGCTTACGTGCTTCTTCCCAGGAGATTCCTTACCCTTTAGGCCTTCTTGTGATGACCGTCGATCTCGCCATGTTGTCGCATCAAATCCGTCAACTAAGATCCACCTGAAGCTTGCACCAGATTGGCCCAAGTTAGTAGAAGGGGCCTTGGTTCCATGCATGATAAAGGTGATTCTGTGTAAGCCTCTTGTTCACGGTGCATGGTGCCAGTCCGGTTATCAGGGGCCCCTTTTGAATTGACCATCTGTATATCAGTATGCCGATCTATGCTGCTAGAAGCATGTGTTTTCCATGCACATGCTTGTCCACAAAGCACCTTTCATACCCTTCAACGACACTCTTCAGAGAAAATCTAGAACTTCTCCATCAAGATTCCTATGCGAGCCACATCCGATAGATTCACGGAAAAATCTGTAAAATCCTCTCAGAGCCTTCGGTTGGAGTGTCGTCTGTGCCATGGTGAAGTAGTAAATTAGTATAGTCATCACTCACTCAAACACACTTCAGGTCGCATTTTGGTTCCATAACCACCTAATTAGTTTCATAACCACATTCAAAGGCAGAGAACTACCGAGAGAGACGTTGATGGTTAATGATGGAGAATAAGAATTTACATTATTTCATAGGTTTTTCTTGAATTTGAAAAACAAAACTTCAAGTGTTCATTATATTTTTCCATTTCATGGAGAATTTCAATTTACCACCTAGGAAGAGGACTAGTGATGAAGGATGTTGCCCAACCATCCTTTTGCTAAACACTTTGAGGTCACATCCTCCTTCAAAAAACTCAAAGACCACCATACATAATGGAGAGATGATGATTTCATCCTCCCCTTGCACAAACTTCTCATATGAATCTTTTAGCCATTCTAGAATGCACAAAGAATAAAGAAGTATTATCTTTACCGAACCCACGCAAGTTCTATTGAGAATTCTTTAAAAATCATGCCGTCATTCCATATCAGAAACTTATCAAAAAAGCATGCAATTAATTACATTAAATGATGAATTAGCCTTCTTAAGATATGTCACAAAGTCCAAAAGTTCATAATTCAATGGAAAACATACTCAACACTTTCACGTCTACCAAAGATAGAACAAGCCATCACATGCCCGTAGTTTTTGGGTTGTTTTATGATGCATGGTTTCAAGTGCATGATTTTTTGTTTATGCATTAAGGCCCTTACCCCACCCTAGTGTTCACATGCTTAAGACAAGCATGTATTTTATCATTTTTTTCATTATTGGAGAATTTGTGATGGATTTAGTGGGGGGAACTGATTTTTCAACAACACATGTTAGAAGTGCACAAAAACAAAACCGCTTGCCATTTTCTTCTCCTTTTTCCACCCTTCAACACCTCTCTTTGTGTCCTTATATTTTATTCATGGGTTGTGGGGGGAGGGGATGTTTCAAACGTGTCCATGATTCCGTTACAATGTCAAGAGTATAATTAATCTTAGTGATGAAACTTTAATATTCATAATTTAGTTTATTTCTTCTACCCTTTGAGATTTTGTTTTTCAATAAAATTGATGTATTTTATCATGAAATTTTTGTGCCTTATGGATAACTTATCATATTTAAAACAATACATGACTATTTGAATTATTAAACAAATCATCTAAACAATAATCAAAATATAAAATTGAAGTAAAGAATGTTTGTTTCACTAATAGTCTGATTTGTGAATTTATAACTTAATTAAACTATTTACCGTAGATTTATTCATTATTATAAGTTGAGTGATGGATTTTATCATGAAATATAATTGAAATAAACATGTTTCGTGAATTAGTATACATAATAAGACACCCCATACTTCCATAGACTAAATCCTAACTCAATGAAAAAATCATTCAGAAAGTCAGGATGAAGGGGTATTAATGTGATAATGTAAGGAGTTTGTATTGGGGGAAATGAGGGAGTTATGTGCTTCTTTTATATTTATCAGTTAAGGCAGATGGTTTAACTCGATTTAGAATTTGTTTACATGCATTCAATAATGCATCTTGTCATACATTTTCTCTTGTTGGTCCTCGAAAGTCTGAGAAAATGAAGCATGTCGTCGTTCGTCATTCAGATGGCGCCAACAACGGACGTAGTTGGCGAGACTAGGATTTCCCCGTGTGCAATCGAGTGGGAGCATCAGTGAAGGATGAACTTCATTTTTTGACGTGTTCAGCCAAGGAATGCTCGACAGTCGCTTGCCTCGAGCTGAATCCCGTGAATCGTGGATCGCCGTCGTCATGGTAAAGAGGGCTTTGAGGATTTGGTCGTGCCACGCGGTCTCCGGTGCAGCAAACGTGTCAGCTTGGCAGCAATAAACATATTCTCGCGAACATGATCTGTTTCACGAAGGACATTTTTCTGGCCATCATGCCTCAAGGTAGTAACCCTAAGGCGGGCGGGAAGAGGTGTCGGGGGGGGGGGGGGGGGGACGGGGTCTTACAGAAGAAGCCGATGTATTCAACCCCAACATCCACTCTATGACATAAATCTTTCGCGCGAAAATGCTTCAAAATTTCAACCATAAGGTGGGATATGCGACAACAAATAGTTCACAATGCGCAATTCAGGAATTTTTGGGGTTACGTAGTAACCCTATGCATTCGGTTTGGTATCCAAGAACCAGCGCTGACGTCAGAAAATCCGCCGCACAAGGACTTCCGTGACGGCAATTCTGTCTGCGGTCTGTGTTTCTATCCACCCACAGCCCATCGAGTATTTTCTAGGCA
Organism: Penium margaritaceum; assembly: GCA_023375785.1. NCBI lineage: Eukaryota > Viridiplantae > Streptophyta > Zygnematophyceae > Desmidiales > Peniaceae > Penium > Penium margaritaceum. Next base: position 101,104 of record SZWC01008550.1, read on the forward strand.
TTTTTTTCAGCACTTCTGTCACGTCCGGAAGACAAACCCTCTATGAGAGCGATTTTCCTTGTGGAAGCGACTCCCAGTCCGAGAAATACGCGCGAATCGGACAGACTTCGCGCAGCAACCAGGGTTTTTTCCGAAACAGATACCGGACATCGCAAGCAAGCACTTGAATTCACCGACGACGACTTCTCGGACAGGAGGGGAAGGTCGAGCAAAACTCGTTTCCAAGGCAGATAACATGTTTGAACCCGGCTTCAGTTTATTAATATGTAACCCCGATGCAAGCCTGCGTGCAGCCAATGCCACTAGTTAAAAAATACACTTGAAATTTCATTCATCACAAGATTCGGCTTATTGTGTGCCTTTCGCATGGGTTCTTGTCAGTCATACAGGCTAATACTCGCCATATGCGTTGCCTTCATGTCTTTCGGAAGGTCACTATGATTTTGGCATTTGGAGAGGAGTGTGGGACGAGAAATCATTCGCACCATATGAGGTGAAAGAAAGAATCCTGAACGATGTGCTAGGTATGACTTATTTCTTGCAGTGTAATTTGCCTAAGGATAAGGCCAGGTGTATCCAAGGAAACTAGAAGGCTGTTTTCCTTAGTCTTTCATGTAGTGGTGTGAAACAAGGGCAAAGTAGAAGGCAATTATCTTGGGTTTCTCTTTCCGCTCTTGTGAGCATGCGCTATAGCTGCTTTTTGCAAAAGCAAGAGATACCTCAAAACTGGCATGATTTGGGAAATTAGGTTGGTTATGATGTCATTGGCCTTGGGATCCCATGATAGAAGTAGTGTCATCGTTTCATCAAATGTGAGTCAAACTTGACATCCGAAAAACCTTCGTGCCTGGCTTGATTCCTAGGATGCGGTGAGATTTTGGCCTTTTAGGAGCTCATTATAACCTAGTATACCTTAGTGCCAGATGAATTCGTGGTTTAGAATAGTTTATGGGTTGCACACTTGATTTGTGTGGTTTTTTTTGGGTTCGCACACAAAAACAACAAGATAAGGCAAACCAGTGCACTTGATTTCGTTGTCACTTTAGTATTTTTGCAGGCCTGGTGTAGGTCCTACTTCGATTTTTTGCCGACTTCGGTCATTTGAGTGGGCAAGTTGCACGATCAACGTCCGTGCATGAACGTTGGGTGTAGGACTGACAAAGACACGTCACGCCACTTCGCAACGAAATCATGGAACACATTGTTTTGAACTCACGAAACAACGGTTACCACTATTACGTGACCTGCCCAAACAGAATGATGAGATGAGCCCATAAACAAAATTTTAAATCGCACACAAATTAGCACAAACCTTTAACAGTGTGCACACAAAGAATTCAATTCGAAAAAAAAATATTTACATACGAATTCATTTGGCACTAGGGTATTCAACAATGGTAGTAAGGGATGGGACATGTGGCCTAGTCTATTGACCAGTGATCGTGCTTTTGGGGAAAAAAAGATTTGGGTTAGCACTAGACTAGTGCCTAGTGGTTACTACTAGCAATGGGAGCACAGGTAGAGGGTGATGAGTTTGATTTCTAAGGGTATTCATGATTCATTTTATGGGTGTGGGGAGTGATAGACGATGGTTAATGGAAAACATGTGAGGTATTGGATTGTGAAGTAGACTGTGAATGTGGTCCTTGTAGGAGGTGCTAGACCGCAAGGAAGTAAGGATGCAACTGTTTGGGGGTTGCTCACCAAGACAAGTTTCGCAGCAATGGCGCAAGAGTGCGCGAAGCTAGGTCACGGCAACCAAGAACAACAAGAACAAAGAGGAGTAACGTGTCATAGAGGTGCTCCCCGTCGGGAGCGAGCGAGGGAGCAGCGAGCTTGCTTTCGCTCGCTCCCACGCGAGGAGGTGGTTCGAACCACCAGTTGCTCGTGGGAGTTTTTCCTAGTCCACCTGGGTTTTCTCCGACACACTAGACAAAACTAGCATGGGCCAATGCCCCAATTGTATCCATGCAAGGCAAGCACATTAAAGTGTTGCAAGCATGCATGCATAGTGAGAAAGCCAAGACGGAGCTGCTTGCAAGATTATCGGCTTAAGCAGGTTCCCCGGCGAGAGCATACGCCGACAAGGGGTCCAGCTTGGAATGCAGTCTCTCCTTTGGTCAATCACCTGCACGAGTGTTATGGGTGTGCAGCAAGGCCAGAGGTCACCACGTCGGGACTGACACATAAACCAACAGTCCTCTCGCAGGGACGAGTCCTCTTGTAACACTCTTCTCTAGGATATTGGGATGGAATCCATGACCTATTGGAAGAGACGTGTTTGTATTGTCATCCAGGCTCTTTGTGATGGAGAGACGACATCGCCAATCTTAATGTTTGAGGTCACAAGCCCACCCTCGGTCTCTGGAAGCCCGTAGGGTGGATGTGTTTTTTGTTTAGGACGAAATCGATGATATTTGGTCTTTAACAACCTCTTCCAATAGTACTTTGAGTTAGACTGGAGGAAGTCTTTCAATCATGCTTTCCTTTTGGATGGACAGCCTGGAGTTCGGGCGTGGCATGGAGGGATAGGATAGAAAGGAGAGGTCATGCTTCAGGAAGTTTTTGAACAAGAGCAGGGTGTGTTTCCACTGTGCTTCTCCAGGCTAGAGGAAGGCATAAATCGACTTGGCTACTTGGGTAACATTTACTAGAGCTAGTCGTTTGACACTGATGTCACCTTTTGTGGTGATGGTGATCACCGTTGCTAGGGAGTTTAGATTGAGTCCACAAGTGAAATTCTCTTGGGATTTGTTCAAGGAGAGGAGCTTAAGAAGGAGAAATTTGATCTGTTGAATCTTTCCATGGTGGGTTGATTGTTGTAATACATTTTAAAGTTCAGATCAGCAATTGTTGCAATCATCGTAGTGTGAGATTTCAACTTTTGCCAAAAGGTCACCACAACCTGAAGTTGGCGGCAGATCGGGATTCACATTTGATTTGTTCTGCAGGGTATGTAAGAACATAACAGATGGGGGCGTTGGGTATACGATAAGGGGCATCTTGCTGTGGAGGGTTGTGTGTACCAAGTTGGATGAGGTGTGTTTTTCGGAAGTTTTTACATAGACTAGTGGAATGCGCACCCATGCAAAGGCAGTGCGTAGTTTCTTGTAGTTCTTCATGAGAGGTTAGAATGGATTTTATGTCATCGGCTTAGCCACAAAGGAATTTTGGAAGTGTTGTGTTATGTGCGTATCCAAAAGGAAATGTCACAGTAGGTACACATGAGGTTCATAGCGCAAATGAAGAGGAGGGGCATGATCGGGCACCCTTGGTGTACTCTTGAGTGGAGTATGATTTCTTCTGTGATGTGACCATTCAGAAGAAATGGTGTGGGAACATGACCGTGGAGGAGGCTGACCCACCGCAGAAAAACCGGGAGAGTGCCTATGTTGTCGAGGGCAATGCAGAGGTAGTCATGGTTGAGGGTGTCATACGCTTTTTCAAAGTTTGCTACCAGGAAACAACATTGACGTATGGGAGGCCCAGTGGTGGAGTTCATATAGCTATGTGAGAGTCTGTTAGATGTTGCTTCCCCCCGGCTAAATCTTTGGTCGTCTTCTACGATGGGATAAGGAATGGCTCGTACATTGTGAGATTCCAGACTAAAATGTTAGGTGAGAGATAAGATGGTGTTTTGTTAGTTTGTAGGGATTACCTGTTTGTGGATGAGGATAGTCATAAAGAGGCAAAGTCTCGTGTTAGAATCGGATCATCAAGGAGTTTGTTGTAATATTGCATTTTTTTTCATTCCTCCCTCCTTCAGCACCCGAAGAAAACGGATCCATGCAACCCTCTCACTTCGACTCGCACACTACGGTCCTACTCTTGTTGCATATGTGTTCCTTATCACTCTATCAACGACCATGTGTAAACCATGCTACCTTCCATCCTCACATGGTCATGCTCCTCATGCCTTCACATGAGGCCCCTAGATCTTGATGTAGGGACCATTGCCTCCACTGAAAACTACCTCCACAATCAACAATCACCTCGCGAACTACATCCCAGGAGTCAAACAAGAATGCCACATCCGCATGGTTTACTGTCTTGAGCCAGCTCACTTAACCTAAACCAACGGTATCGGCCCCAGTGTGTGCTTGAGACGATAGAGAACTACGAAATCCCCCTCAATACCTTCTCTCTATCCAGAAACGCCTTACACATGCAATACAAGATGTGGTGTGTGAGGATGAGCCCTTCCAAAGATAACTCGTGAGCTAGAAACTTGTTCTAGCCGTATCCTTTCCCTCTTTCAGCCACCACCTTTACAAGATGCATCGTCAGACATTGTCATGCAATTCCTCGGAATTCTAGTATAAAAGGGAATCTTGTCTGAAGTCAAATTTTGTGACATGCATTCAGAAGAAATGGAATCCAGGTCTAGGGGGGATGTAGTCCATAACTTCTAACCCATCATACTCCCATCCAAAAGCCCTAGTATCACACCGTGTGTCCTGAAGAGATGCCCATGATGGGTGAGAAAAAACACAAGGTCACATCATCATGAATCGCATGACCTGATATTGAGGACTGGCTGAAACATCACCCTCGCGATGAAGACTATGTCCTTACCATTTGGCTAGAGCCAAATAAATATGGCTCATAAAATGACTACAACTTGCGCCGATCTCAAATCCATGCAAACTAGACTTGACCGTACCTTAGGAATCACCTCATTGTGCATTTCTACAAAGACATGCACTGTGGAAAACACAACGGCACCATCAAGGGAATTGCTATGTCACTTGATGATGACAAGCAATTCACCACCTTCTCCGTGGGCCTACAAGTCCACCATATCGACAAGACCCACACCCTTTTCACAATAGACATCTTCCACTGTGACTTCAACCACAAGACACCCCACAATTACTTCTTTGCTATTGACACACATAAGTGTCGACTACGCCAAGAGATTCCTAAAAATAGTATACAAGGCCAACCTTATGTTCTGCTCCAACCCCACCTCTTCTTTCATTATCACACTGGCTTATCACAACTTACCTTATGCCTATGGTTTCTATCTTAAAAAACATGTGTGCTCATGACCCACGTGTTGGAGGACATTGCAGTCCTTCTCACTAGATTAGTGACAAACAAAGGGCACTTCATAGCCTTGTTAGAGTGATGCTCCTCACCATGGAAGGAGTGAGTCCAAAAAGGAAAACCAAAAGGACAAGCCCAAGTGGGTTAGTGGAATATGGTGTCCACCTCTAGAAGCAGGGGCCCGGGTTCAAGTCCCACAGGATGAATTTCTGTCCTGCCTCAAGGGAGGTGGAAGATAGGTGCCAGGAAGCTAGCTCAACTTCTACAAATCCTCACTACGTTTCTAGAAGTATAGGGTAAGGTCCAGGAAGGTGGCATACCTTCTAGAATGGGTGACTTGTCCTACAAGGCATCTAGAGGTGTCTTGGTCTTTTGGATACCTTGCCTCCTACTAGAAGCAAGCTGAGGAATCTAAGAAGGTGCAAAAACTTCTAGAGGAGGAAGGGATGCCTTCCAAGGTGGGAAAAAGGACAACCTACCAAGGGACACTCTAGAAGCCATAGAGTATGCTAGGAGACTACAGATCTGGCATGCCTTGGTGTTTTGGAAAGCTTAGCTAAGTGGCTACAAAATTCCACTTCTTGTGGGCCTTGATCAAGAGTTCATTACCAGTCAATTAAGGCAAAACAATTGCCACACTCTCTGACCAGTTTTCTGCCATCCTTGGAACCAGTTGCCTCCACAGTTTCAGTCTCTCCAAAAACAGTTGGTAGTGTGAACCAGCCACTGCTAGGGACCCTCCAGGGTACATACTCACCCTCATGCCGACATGCCTCTAGTCCAAATGTGGCTCTTGCTTGGATAACAACCTTGCCGGCTTTCCGATAGAATAAAAACAAAAGCACATACACACGCACTACAACAAGGCCTCGTACATCAAGTTAAGGCCAATCTTCTCCTCCTCCTTCTCTCACCATCGTTCCAGGAGTTAAAACGTGTGCGTCAACAATGGATGAAAACTTGGCATTCGCCTGTAACACCACCACTTGCACTTTTCCCTTCTCTCCCAACAGAAGAAGAATATACACCCGCATCCTCCACTTATGGCCCACGTCCAAGGCCACTTCACCTGGGCAGCCTACATCACCTCAACCCACAACAGTTAAAACCAGGCGTGCTTCAGTAAGATACTCCCCTTGAATGGGTGCTTTGCCCAACCTCATACGTCATGCGCTCTTGCCACTTAGTTCTCTTTACCTGTTAAATCACCCTAATCTGTTTGATGGCTGCAAAATTTTTCGCAACAAGCACAGTCGACGCCGAACCTGCCTCCCCTTTCAAAGAAGATGTACTAGTACTTCTCTTACCTCCTCCTCTATTAGAAAAAGTGACACTAATTATTGTAACGAGATTCCTAGCATCCGAGTCTCTCAAGATGTCACCATCATGTTTTGTAGAAGATCTTGTACTCCTCCACATGCTCTACCAGACCTTCTTAAGAAGCACATTCAGCCACATTCTAACAGCCCATCTTCACTTATTCCTTTCATCCCCAACCGAATCCTTTCAGCCCCCAACCTCTACCCCTCACCCTCCACCATTCTCCCTTACTCGCCCTCACCAGAATCCCCTCCTACGGTGAACCTAAATCACCATTCTTAATGTATGCGTACTTGGTGTAGAAGAGAAATTTCAACATGCAATCTCTCGCCACTCTTGAATCCTTACTCCTTGATAACCATGGATGACACGCACCCACAAAAACCATGTATCAACGAAACCTTCTCATCCAAGCTGGATGGAGAGAGACATCAATCACAGGAATCCGCATCCCGCTCATGATGTTTTTACGTCCCATAGACCTGTACAAAATCAAACGCAAGCTTCACATACTCCAAGTTCAACACCTCTCCTCCCGTCCTCAAGTATTGAAGCCTAGTTTATTACACATGAACTACAATGTTATGAAAATGAACCCCAAAAAAACTTCTCCAACAATTTCTTCATGACGATAACATACATGTCACGATCATCACAAAAAGACATATCACTCATGAGGAATACCTTGTCCACTCCCATATCTCATCCCACTATGAAATCACAGTCTGCCTATCATGGTTTGCAGATACGACAAGAATTGTACTTTCCGCAAAAGTCCACATCCAAATTGAGGAGTCTAAAATACTCATCACTTGTCCAACTTTTCTCTTCCACATCTCTTGGCACATCACCTCCATCCCCATAGTTTTTGTCCTCATCCCTACAAACCTCAACGAGTTTCCTCCCTTCGGGGATGAGCTTCATGAATTCCACAAATGCCCATGTATTCCCTTGAATTGGTGAATTCTACTCTTGCACTCACCGTAAAAATTGCATGCCTGCTTCTTGCTACCCCAACTTGAATTGTGTTGCGGTGATGTTGGCCAACCTTGGAATCCTGGACTCCTTCCACATCTTCTATCCTCCACCTAGACATTCACTTTTTTGTTCTTACTCACCAACTCTCTCCCTCACCAGAGAATCTTATCCAAAATCTCTCTTTCTCAATACATTGTGTATAGCACAATCCTCTGTACATTCATCCACCAACCATTGCATATCTGGCTATCCTTGTCTCCCTCCGATCACATTAAAGCCAACATCCCTTCCCGACCCCCCTTCCCTCCACAATCACCTGGAAACAAATCATTTAGGAAAGGGAAAAATTCCTTTCTACAATGAACATTTGCTTGTAGTTTCCTCCTCACCAAAAAAGATCTTACATCATTTCTCAAAGACTTTAGTGAACTGGAATGTTTTTTTCAGACTGAAAACTTCACAACATCTAGACTACAATCTAATGCATTTCAAGTATTCTTGCATGGACAACATGAGAACAACTCTTTTTGCTCACCTTCACGCTGGTCAGGAACAACTCCAAGCCTCTCACTCATCAAATTCCTCTTTCATCAGGAGAAATCCACCTTTGCCTGGAACCTTAGAGGGAGCCAGAGCCTCCGTCCTCCTCACAGGACGCACATCCCTGCCAAAGCCGGTGACTCCAATCCTATCCGTACAAAACTCCAAAATTACTCTATAATCCTCTCACAATCTCTCACAAATTACAAGGACCTTCTCCCAACGTAGATATATGAACAGCCTGACCATGTCTACTCTTTCCCCCAATTACACTATCACAATATAGGGAGATGTACCTGCGGACTTCCTTGTAGACCTGTGCAAACAAATCTTGCGACTAGAGGTCGTAGATGCTGCAATGAGCCAACTGTCTCACATTATACCTGGACTGGACGGACTCTCCGGAGAATTCTAGAAGCTTGCCATCCCCCATACTGTTGGTCACTTTACAATAGAATTTACCTCGCATCTAGTTGAGGTCTACATGGGAGGACGTGGAGAGTGGGGAGGGGACGATGTACCGTTTTAGCTTATAATCCCAGTGGTTGATACAGTCCCGTAGAAAACAACTTTATATGAGGGAATAAAGGCACGGATCATTCCACCATGAGGTGAAATCAGACCAAGAAAAGCACATTGATGAAACATAAATGATGTTTTGTGAAGA
>SZWC01008551.1:0-2500 GCA_023375785.1 Penium margaritaceum
CTGCCACGGCTGCTGTCCCTGCTACTGTACTCGCTTTTGAGTCCCTGTCCTCAGTAGCTGCGGGGCAAAACCTTTCCTTCACTAGCCATCAATCTGTCGCAACTCTTTGCATGGCAGCAGAAACTGATGTGGTGATGGTTTGGGAGGGTGGAAAATTCAATCTCAGACGTTTTGCAGAACGTCTCTAACACCTATTGTTTTCCAGTTTGTGAGGTTACGGTTTGGTTCAAGCGTGCAGGCACAGACCGACTTGTGGAAGTGATTGTCGCAGATGGTTCCAGGTTGTTACAGACTGTGGCAGATTGTTGCAGCATCGGTCATCACAGACAGTCGCACATGAACCATGGTTTGTCCACACTCAGGTTGGTGTGGTGCTTTCCGGTGCTGGTCGTGCAGCTGCAGATGGACGGATGGAAGTGGAAGGGCTCCTTGTGGGACGTTATGCAGGACATTGGGGGGGGAAGAAAAGAAGAAAAACAAAAAATAAAGAAAAATCTTGCCGTCTAATTTCTCCTGCTGTCTCGAGCGTGCAGGCGCAAATCGATGGGTGGAAGAGGGAGGACTCGTCTCTGGAGCAGCAGATGGAGGAAGCAGTCCTACGGGAGTCCTCAAAGATGTCCGCGGGTGGCCTCATCTCTCCCCTGGCACCCAAAATCCCGTCGCCCGATCCGAGCCTCAAGGGTGGGAACGCTGCCGCCGCTGCTCTCCTGGAAGCCAAAACCAACGCAGCAGGGGATGGCAGCGAGAGAAAGAGAGAGGATTCTGCCGCGGCAGCGGATGCAGTCTGCGAGCTCTCCAGTACCAAGGCAGGAGATTCAAGCGCAGCAGGACTCTCCTCTTCCTCGCCGAAGCAGCTGCATCAGTCTGCTGCTGCTTCCATCACAGCAGGTTCTACCGCAACTGCAGGAGGCACAGAGGGTAAAGGAACCGCAGCAGCTGCCGGAGGCAGCAGCAGCGCTAACCCCCCAAAGCAGCCGCCGTCGAGCCCTCCGCAGCGGCAACACCACGGAGCGCCGCAGCAGCCGCTGCGGACAAGGAACGCCCCTGGCAGGCCACTCCGCCCCTTCATTACTTCTGCTGGTCCTAATGTGAACCGTCTTTCTGGAGCTGCAGGTATATGTCTGAAATCTCTGCGAACAATGTCATCCCCCCCCCCCCCCCCCCCCCCCCCCNTTGCAGAATGTCTCCACCTCTCGCCCTCTCCTTGTTCTCGGATTTGTCCTTGCTTGACATTGCTGAACTTAGCGTGATGTTCAGGCGACGTTGGCCAGTAGTGAGCTGCTCGCTGTCCGCATTGCTGCTGCGGCTGCTATGTTGAAGAAGGCAGAGCTGACATTCTGAAGCAGCTGGCAAAGGGATTACGAGTGTGAGAGTCTTGGAGTTGCTGCCGCAGTTTCTGCTGCCGCCGTTGTCCGTTGCTATCATCATTGCTGTAAGCGTGCCTTGCTCACCATGGCCTGAAAATGGACTGGATTTTTGTACATGTAGATGATGTTGTGCATGCATTTGCATGTGCATACACGTGTACGTATATTTCAAACATGATGATGTTGCCTTCCATTTTGATACCAATTCCACTCTGATACCACCGGCCATGTTGATTCCACCTGCCATGTTGATACCACCTTCTATGTCGCTGCTGCCTTCCAGGCTCTCTCGACATCTCTGCAGCAAACCTAAGTGCACAATACCTTCACATTTTCTTCTTTCACAGGCCTACTTTCCTGCTGAGCTCGCGGATGTCCCCTGCAAGAGGGTCGCCAGGCAGCCCCCATATGCTCCCCATGGGTTGGGGGACGCCAATGTGGTCCTGGCCCCATTCACAAAGGGTGTGCATGGTCGGAATAGATGCACCGGTGAGTTGTCCGTTGCATGACACCCATGGTGGAGTCATGTATTCGTCAGGCGGTTTGCAAGCTGTTTTGCTTGCAGACCGCCTTGCAAAATCCACATGGGGTGGAGGAGCCCACACGCAGGGAGGTTTGTGCAGAACGTCCGAGGCTGACCGGCCGATGGCGCCATTCCATTCTCTCTCGCTTGTCCATGTCGCGCAGGAGCTTCGAGCGGCGACTACGGCGGCAGCGGCACTGCCATGCGTCGCGCCGGCCAGCCCCCCCACGCGCCTCACCACAAGGGCGGGATGGCGGGGCCGGCAGGAGCGGGCGGAGGCGGCGGCATGTACGGCGGTGCCGGATTCCACGGAGGAGGTCNCCACATGGGGTGGAGGAGCCCACACGCAGGGAGGTTTGTGCAGAACGTCCGAGGCTGACCGGCCGATGGCGCCATTCCATTCTCTCTCGCTTGTCCATGTCGCGCAGGAGCTTCGAGCGGCGACTACGGCGGCAGCGGCACTGCCATGCGTCGCGCCGGCCAGCCCCCCCACGCGCCTCACCACAAGGGCGGGATGGCGGGGCCGGCAGGAGCGGGCGGAGGCGGCGGCATGTACGGCGGTGCCGGATTCCACGGAGGAGGTCCAGGGGCAGCTGGGCCAGGAGGGCAT
>SZWC01008551.1:7500-10680 GCA_023375785.1 Penium margaritaceum
GTGACGCTAGCAACCATGCTCCAGCTCCATACCAAGAAATACTTGAGCTCACCCCAAGTCCTTGAACTTGTATGTGGACTGTAGCAGAGTCTTGATTGACTAGATAACAGCAGGACTGGGGGAGGCAATGAGCAGACTGTCGACGTAGACTAGAATGGCTATAAAGGGCTCTGAGGGAGAACAAAGAAAGAGTATTGGGTCCAAGAAGATGCAACAATGGCCGGCTCTCTCAAGAGTGGAAGAGGTCTCCATGTTCAAGCAGCCCGGAAACTGCTTGATCCCATTCAGGGCCTTGTGCAGTCACCAGACCTTGTTTGTGCCATAAGTGCAGCCCGGTTCACCGAGCCCTGTTTTCTGCTGTGAGTCCGAAGCTCGTTGGGAGCACCTCCTGATGCCCTAGGGACGTCACTATGACCACCTGGGACCTGCAAGAATGAACCGTGGACTAAGGCATCCTACCGTCATCCCTCGAGGGTGGTGACGGCGCTTGGACTTCCCCTCCCTTTGCTTCTCCCACCAAAGCGGGCTTTCCCCTTCCTTCTGCTGCCCTTGCTGTTTGCGCATGGCATAGGAGAAGTGCTTCAACGTGCCGTGAAGACGTACCTGGAGTGCTTAGCGGCAACTGCGTGGATCTTGCTGTTGCGAGTGCCTCGGCCGTCTCCATTTTCCTAAGCGCAGTCTCTATGGTCAAAGATTTGACCTAGACACAACTCTGATACCATGAGATCTGTTACACATTCAAAATGCAACCGGCCTTGCTTCGAATGGCCAAGTATACGCTACTTTAGAGCCATCTTTGCGTCAGCCATAGACCGGCGACGAAAAAACCCTATGTTTTGGGCTTGAGCAGCTAAGAGCTCGAGTGGGTTGGTCTCGCGAGTCAAGAGTCACCTAGCGGCCGGTGAGGGAGGCTCGCCAGGGCATCATCCTCAAGTGAGGGCAAACTGCCCTCGTGTCTCGCAAAAGGGGCTGGCGACCCCTTCCTAGGCCTCGCACACAAAACAAAGACAGTGTTTCTAGCTAAGCTTGGACTAATCTATGCTGAGACTACTAGTCTGACCAAGAGCAAAGATCAAGGACACACATAAGTCTCAGTTAGGAAGCGATGAGATAAAGCTGAAAAATGATGGAGCTGTGGCAATGCTGTGAGAGGGAGGCAAGCATGCGAGAGACGCCAGAGACAGCATAGTTGTCAGTCCAGTGTGTCATGGATGCTCAGGGTGTGCCACCTCCACCCTTTAGATTAGCATGCCATGTGCACTCAGGTCCACACCGGAAGGAAAACACATACAGAGAGGATGAACAGGGGAAGAAAAAGGCCAGTGCGTCACAAGAAATCTATTGCAGGCTTGGGTGCAAGTCGGTGCGAGATTGGCAGCTGACACGTGCAGATCCTGATGTTGGCTTGAGATGCAAGATTGATGGAGGAGGATTGCCGATGGATGACGATGACTGGGCGCAGGGGCGAACCCCGTGTGCTGATGATGGGAAGGCGTGGGCTCAGGTTAATGCGAGACCGGCAGCTGACCTGGGGGATCCTAATGACGAGCGGAGAAGTGAAAAGTGGATAATGGCGGGTGATTGATGAAGAACCAGGCACTGGGACAAAACCACGTGTGTAGATTGATGATGGTGATGATGAAGATGCTGAAGCTGATAAAGGATGATGAGGATGATGCTCAAGATGAGTGTGCAGCAAAAGTTAGAGGAGAGGAGGATGATAATATGGTAGATGATGGAGGAGAGAGCTGTGATGAAGCTCATGAAGGCAGATGAAGGAAAAGGAAGCTGATGTAAAGGATCACTGATGAAAATGAAGGAAGCTAAGGAAGAAGTGATGGAGCAAAGGTAATCCATGGGAGAGGAGGAAACGCCAGAGAGTGACTTGAGAGAATAATGCAACAAAGAGGTGGAGGAGATGGTGTCAATGTCATTGATGTAGATGGAGCAGATCGGGAGCACATGCGGCAAATGAAGGAGGAGGATATACAAAGAGCATTTTGGGAGGCAGAGGCTACGACAGAGAGATGACCTTAGTACGAGGTCACGATATCTCGTGCGAGAGGCTGAGAATGCAAGATGTAGAGGAAAGAGGTAGATGGCAGTAGTTTAGATAGTTGAGGAGAACACAGAACTGTGAGGAAACCGGGAGGAAGCTTCATTGAGGATGGTAGTAGGGAGCGGCTCGGATGCTCTTGTCAGCTGTTAGCAATGGATGAGGCTGGGCGTTGTTGCAGGTGTTTGTTTGGATGTAGTGCTAAGTTACGGCAAAGAGTATTGTCAGAGTGTGAAGAGCAAGGCACAATGATGCTGCTGATATCACCTGCTGATGCAGCAACAGGAGGAATAGATGAGCGAGCAGATGAGCTGAAGACGTGACTGGAGGCCGCAAACCACCACGTGCAGGCGAATGGATGGAGGGACAAACAACATCCATTAGTAAAATTTTCAGCTACGAGAGCAAAGAAAGAGGTGGCAGAGACAATGTAGAGGGCGGTTGTGGTAGTGTGAGGTGCAGGAGGGAATCATGATGGTAGGAGGTGGCAATGGAAGCGAAGATAGGATGACTTGGTTAGGAGGCACTAGGCGATGTTACCTAAAGCCCTTGTACCATGTTAGAAAAATGTGACGCTCGATTCAAGCAGGACCAGAAGCAGGCAAGTGTAGTGGGAAGTGCGGAAGCACCAGAGCATGACGAAATCAAAGAAACGAGGATGAGAGCAAAGATTTTGTTGGAAGAGTGAGAACAAGCATGAGAAATGCAGATGAAGGGCTTGAATGGAGAGTAGATGTTGGGCATGCTGAGAGAGTGTGCAGACAAGAGGGAGCACTCTGATGACTCTAACAAATTTGAGCGATGGAGTGAGAGCGGCTGTGCAAAAGGATGTGGGCGACTTGATGAGAGATTGGATGGAGAAGAGTGAGCGAGTGAGGAAAGGCAGAGCGGAGACATGGGGGCGAGGGCCACAGAACCAAAGGAAAACAAGATGAAAAGACTCTTCTGGGTTAAACAAGGAGGGAATGAACATCATCCGCATATACAATTAGAATAGGAAAAAATCAGAAATCAACAGGTTTTTTCTCGTACCAGTACGCATTGCGACGTCATCGTTATTTACCAGGTGCAGCTTGACTCTAAACTAGTGATCATGACCGGTAATCCATTGTCAATGACGTTTG
>SZWC01008551.1:37051-51550 GCA_023375785.1 Penium margaritaceum
GTTGAGGGCGGCGGTCTCTTGTACAAAGTGCACAAAATCTCAGGATCCGAGGCCTCGGCTGTGTTGCCGGTGCAGGAGGGAAAGTGGTTGTGCAGGCTGAGGTGCCCAAGGAGAGAAATGAGCTCGCTCTCTCGGACGTTTGGCGTGGTTCTAGAGTACGTACTGGTTAAAATGGCTGACAAGCAGCTCTGCCGTAAGTTGCAGGTGGGAGGAAGATGGTAGGTTGTAGCCGGTTGGAAAGCCCAACCGCAGCGGTCGGACCGTTCGGTTTAAGGTTTTTCCTGATAACGTTTGACCGGCGTCAACCACAACCTGCACACGCCAACGCATTAGCAAGGTCCTTCGAGTCCACGGTACAGACGACGGGTGTCGAAACAAGCAACTTATGCAGGTACACCTTTCAGTCTATTTTGTTTTCCTTTCGCAGCACATATGGCTCAGGAACTGGTTGGTTTGACTTCCACGATGTTGGCTTCGCATGGGATTCGAAGACATCGCCAAACTCGAATCATTTACAGAAATCATCGTAGGGAAACGTATTCCGACGACTTGACCTCGCTGACATCCAATTCCCCAGTCCGTTCGACGCTGTCCTCAGAGTCAGCGACGCCGATGAGACCTTGTCGTCGCATCACTGGAGCGCTGCGGCAAAAGGGGCTGTTGAGCTCACGCCACGCAACGTCGACCTTTCGGATGGGCAAAGGCAATGACAGCATACATGGCCGCACAGGGGAAATGCGTAGGCCACACCTATCCACGCTAACTTTCATTGCGGCTTCTGTTAAGGCTCTGTTTGGCATGCCACGATTTACGAAATCGGACGACTAAGTGCGAGGAATCCGCACACCTGAACGGTGCCCGATTTGAGAGGCTGTTTGGACAAAGTCGTGCAAACGTCTACTCGAACAGACCTCCACATCGTTTTCATGCAGCTGTGCTCTCGCCACGTAGGATGCGGGTAGATATTTCATTGCATGGTGAATATCCTCTACAAAATTCCATTAGAACGGATACGAAACGATGCTCTATCAATTCCTGTCGCAAACGATGCTTTATAGCAGTTTGCACCGAGGTTGGAATGGCTGCCACCAATACTTCGAGGGGAGCATGTTGCACTTGGAAGCGAACAACGGGGAAAGAGGACGAATGGAATGCCACCAAGACACAATGCACACGTCAAATTTGCCACGGGCAGCGGAGTGCTTGACCGGAAAATAATTGTTAACAAGGTCGTGCGAGCGAAACGATTCCTAGGAAAATGTCGACTTCCGTCTACGCGGATCCGTACAGTTGAGCGGATTCCTCTCAACTAATCGAGCGATTTCATAAATCGTGGCATGCCAAACGCACCCTAAAATATGCAATGAAATTCGTGCTGAATCGCGCAGTGGAAGGATGAAGTAGGGTTCGAACCGTTGAAGGAACCGCATCTTGTGGACGAACTACATTTGCCTCCTCATATTCTCCCTTTTGTGCGAGTTATAAAGCAAACGTCACTATTGTCTTTAAGTTGAGTGGCATGCGTAGGCGCTGCCTAATCTTCAAATCCTAGGGACACCAAATGTTTTAGTGGGAGAAGTTCAGCACCGCCACAACTTGCCTCAAACATTATGCCATTAACCATGTAAAGATTTGGGAAAATAATTAACAAACAACGTGTTTATTATCTTTTTTTCTTGCGTGATGCACCAAGTAATCCCTGGTCAGGTCAACAAATACATTTTTGGTGTTTGGGATCAAACCCTATTTATCCATCCTAGACATTTGATTTCTTTACTACGTATTAAAAACTTTAGTAAGGATGATTGAAGAATTCTCATAACAAGATATTATTCACCTAACAATTCTAAACCAATAGTAATTTTTTTGACCATGCTGAGAAGAGGATGAAAAAACTTTTGGATGATTGACTATGATTCTCAAAGCATTCCTCATATGCAATGCATTCATGTTATAATTTTTTTCATGTAGAATTTATTTTTCTAAAAATCGAGAAAGCTTTGACAAGGCCATAAAGTTTTGTAACAGATTTAAAATGCTGAATTTTCATCATGTTACATGGTGTAATGATTTTAATTGATTTTACATCTTAAAGATTACATCATTTATGAAGGAATAAAGATTTGACTTCATGAAAGAAAAAAAATCATTTCATACATGGATAGTTGTGAGTACGGTGAAACATTGAAAAAATCTGAATAAAACGTTTTAGCATTTTAAAACCATTTTTTATCTATCCATCATCTAAAATTTAGAAAATTTAAAACTTCAATAAAAACTTTAAATCATCATAATTGATACAATAAAAATTAAATTTTATTTAATATTTTTAAAGTTATTATGTTTCCCTAAGGAGCCGAAAATTTTGGATTTGAATAGTTTTCGTTATGTTTTTTTACATTAACAACATATTAACAATTGTTTTTACTGTTTCACAGAATTTACACATACATTTAAAACTACAAACCAGGGTTGAAAAGATGAAGAATTCTCCAAAAACATTTCGGGAAATGAGTTTCACTATGTTTTAGAATAAAATATTTGTAAGAATTTGTTTGGCATAGAGAATATCTAGTATATAAGCTTGTAAAAATTCTCATTTCAAACATACATGAGTGCCTACTCTCGGCAACTGATAATTTTCTCAATGCCTCCATAGCCCACTGCATTTCAAGCATAATGTTTTCATGTTTTTTGGCCGAGGTCACTTTGGTCACTGAACATCAACTCCAAAATCTTAGTAGTAAAGAATGTGACACATGCAAACACTTCCTTGCAAAATCGATAGATATTATAAAAATTTATGAATGATTTAACACTCTTCCATCAACTTCTTGACCGTGATAGACTTACACAAAATTACACCTCAATACTCAGGAAACTGCAAAAATTCTTGGTGTATTTTCTTTAAGAAGACACTCATAAAGTTACCTCACACTCAAGGGCCTTAGACCAAGGGTCTTAGACCTGTACTATGCCTCATCATGTTTCTAACTAGCTTACTACGAAATAAAAGTTAAAAACTCCTCAATCCCTTAAAAAAAGGTTGTTCCAAACCTCATCCTTATAAATCAGCCATGTTTCTCTGAATGTACAAGAGCTCAAAATGATACAAAGATCAGCTGGTGTTCAAACAACAAGGGGACAACCGCCCAGGAGTCTTGGGTGCATCTCCACCATTGAAAAGTTGAAAAGTATTGTTAAGGCAATTGTTAGGAGATCAAGCACACCCAAACAAGGAGCAATAACAATTGAAGACTCCACTAAGTGGATCAAAAACACGTGGTCAACCAAATTCTTTTGCCAAACAACACAATTACGGTGACCTTTCCGCAAGCAGTGGTGAAGGCTAACCAAATGACACACCTCTTGAACTCAATGAATCTTATTGTTTCTCATTCCAAAATTGTGACGCTACAAGAATCCATGGGAGGCACCACTTAACAAGCTCCCACTAATGAAGGCGTGTACCAAAGGCTGTTAGGACTTGACAGCCTTGACATGTATCAATTTCAACAACCATAAAAACAAAGGAGCTTTGTAATACAAAAATCTTTATTTGAAAAAAAAAACTTTGACCCTTTACGGACTGCAAGATTAAGTGGGCACTTTCTTGGATGTTTTTTTCACATGATGACTTGGATGTTTACACATTTTTCAAGGTGGACTTCACGGTTGATAGTTGGACCTTGCTTTTGTGTGGAATAGCCGTGACATTGAGTACCAAAATTCACAAAATCTAATAAAAACAATGAAAAATCAGCTCACGCAACCATTCCATGCCACTGAACTAATATGATGTGACACAAATCAGTGACTCCACTAGAAAGATGAATGAGATTTGCATGTGTCATAGTGACACGCTTTAGGAAAACAAACAAAAATACATCCACATAAAACAAGCTCCAATCAAGGAATCTCTAGTCAAGCATGACAATTTGAAATCAATTTTCTTGCAAAATAATCAGAGATTATAAGTGCGTTCTTGATGAAGTTGGTTTTTATGAAAACGGTCTCAAGAAAAGACTGAAGTAGCTATTGGCATATTCATCAAACTAAAAAAATTACATAAATGATTCAATCAAAAGGATTTCATTGAAAACACTAAATCAATTTCTAAGGTGCAATCATCTAAATTCTAACAAACCACAAGCATTAATCTATATCCTCCTTAAAGGAAGCCCCATCTCTGGTAAATCCCTACATGGCGAGTGAGAATGCAAGGATTATGGCTGGTTAAGATGCAACAATATCAGATAGGGTTGTTCGTGACTCTTAGAGATCCATAAGTGTTTCCAACATTAAAAAATGATGGTCATGATTGAACTTGACTGTGCACTTGAGGAAACTTATAGACACAAGCAAGGTCTAAGAATGTAAAAGGCAACAGCCATGGCATAACTCATAATTCTGAAGACTTGTTTTTCACGTCGACATATGTTTCTAAACATCGAAAAGTATCTAATACCAAGGTTTGATTAGAGTTTGCCTTGATGTCCTATCTAGGTTGAGAAGCACCTTGCCTTACGCAAGACTAGAGCATGAAGAGGCCATGAACTTGGTGGATGTGGATTATGAAAGGGCAAGTCCTCTTTATTGGGAAAAATTCTTCTTCGAATGGTTTGCCTAAAATTTACGATCAAGGAAGCCAAGAGGTAATCCATGCACATTGCCAAGAACAAAAAGCATAATGCTTGGGAGAAGAAGTGCAAAGCATGGCACAACACAAATTAGCAGCTCGCCAATGTGAGCAGCATGCAAGGGCGATACTACGGCAATAGATTAGAGCTCAAGAATTCTTTCTTTCATAAGAGTAAATAATGCAAATAACTGAACCATCTTACACATAGTAGATGCAATAGGCACATGCAGCTCATGCAACAAAAACAACAAAACCTCAACAACTACTGGTATGTTTTCAAAAAATAAATAACAAATTCAATAACATGATATTCATCAAGATTAGCAAATGCAATAGGAACTAGCATCAGTTACTCATTTTCCTCAAGGAATTCCTCCATGAATTCTTTCATGAGGCATTGCCCTCCAAGCGCAGCTAGTGTTACCTTTTCAAGGCGGCATGTCATTCTACTTTTCAGTGTAACAACTTCAACCATCTCATAGTGCCTCTTGTGGCAGAGTTTGAATCAACACAATAGACACCTATGCCACCATTATACATGGTCTAACTTGCCATGTCACTAGCCCTACCACTCTTCCAAGCTCATCAAGTAACAATCATGCAGTAGCGATTCCATGTACAAAACCCCCAAGTGCCTTACATTAGGAGGCACTAGAAGGACATGAGGACAATATGCCCCTAGTTGGAACTGCATTTTCGCTCTATAGGGTCAAGATGGACTACTTTTATGTGTCAGAATTTCCCTCAATGGGAATAGAAATTCAAATAGGTAGCCTATATTCACAACATCTAGAAACTTTATACCAATTAGAATGCACCCCGATCCTTTGATTAGTTGTGATTGACTTAGTTTCAATGGCCTGGTTTGGATAAAATGCACCATATGGTGCATTTAATGTACTTTAGAGGCATATAAGATTTGTTAGTGGGTGCGATGACTGCGCTGGTTTAATGCTCCCATATGGCACAGTCGCTTTTATAATCGGATAAAGATGAGAGGAGTGAGAATTTTCTCGGTGGCTCCCAGGAGCAGGGCCGTGGACAGTTCTTCACCGAACAGGCCAGTCCAATTGTGGCAACCGGGCCTAAAGGGCTTGGATTGTAAGTATGTGTGTGGCATGCGTAGGCTACTACGCATGGCGCTAGTGGGGCAGGGACTCATAGCTGAGTAGTGCGACTAATCGCAACAGTCAGGTGGACTAAGGCCTGACTGAGCTTCTAGCATGACGTAGTGTGTGAGCTCCTGGTGGGGACCATCTGCACAGACAATCCGTGGCCACGACTCAACATGCTTCTCTGCTCGCCACCTGGAGAGGCTGCATGGCAAGCTAGAATGCAAGGATTCCGTTTACGGAGATCTACGGTTCTCAATGATCTGTGAGGAGGGCTAGGATGTGCGCATTACGGTTACAATGATCTATGGCTATCACTGATCTGTGAGAAGCTCTAGGATACAAGAACCACGGTTACGGTGAACCTTTGCCTTCTTCAGAGCAAGCTAATGGCTTTACGAGTAGTCAAATCAAGGTCTAGTTTTGTAGACTTATTCTTGAGGCATCCAAGACGGGCACCTTGTGGGTCCACAAGTCTACACTTGTGGCTACATTCCTGAAGCTGGTTTACGGAACTCCTCATGTATAGCTCCATGTTATCTGCACATTACTTTAAGTAATTCATTTTCATCCATCCAACCCTTTTCCTTCTATATTTTAATCCACTTTCACTTGTTTTATTTCCGCATATCTTAACAATGGTCATCATCATAGGTGGTTTTAAGATAAAAAAAAATTCAATAACTTGCATTTATGATTTGGGACGATCATTTTACTAATTGCATGCACAAAGTAGTTCGAATGTAGCAGAACTTGATAGAGTCTATAAAGCAATAATGGTCGTATCTTATAAGGACCTACATGTCTGGTGACTCCGCCTTTTAAATTCAGCCTCTATGATGAGCTCTTGACCATCACCGTTAGTATATTTGACAACAATGAAACATAAACCAACAAATACAAATCAATACAACACATATCTTCACTGTTATATATCAAATCATCTGATCTCGTCTTAGCAACGTTCCTTCTTAACAACCTAAAAAGAAATTAGGACGACATAAGAAATGTGCTTAAGGTGAATCATGAGAGTGAGCTAAGTGAAGCATACATTTATAAGATGCTTCTCATTGAATAGCATGACTGCCGGCTTACAAACATAATTATAAC
The DNA here is from genome assembly GCA_023375785.1 of Penium margaritaceum. NCBI lineage: Eukaryota > Viridiplantae > Streptophyta > Zygnematophyceae > Desmidiales > Peniaceae > Penium > Penium margaritaceum. The sequence goes on from SZWC01008551.1 coordinate 43,916, forward strand.
CAACACAATTCTCCAAGGTGTCAGCTTTCTTGTGACCTCCACAAACCATCGTTTCATGGTGAACTTGTGAAGAGATCCTTACTCCACTCTTTTGTGGAGTTCCAGCCTCACATAATGTAGTAAATCTTGCATGACCACCAACAAGGATCACGCCTTCTAAATGAGTGGGATTGATGTGGTAGGCCAGGCCACATGAAGAAGTAGTGTACAAAGTGTTAATGAGTAGAGGATAATGAAAGACATACAAAGCAAGCAAGAGATCATGAAGACAAGGAAAGTTCAAAATTGATGACAAACATTGAAGCAAAGTGAGCAGCAATATCAAGAAGAGCAAGCAATGGAGGCCCAAGCAATAAGTATGACTACAATTGTTTTGTGTTCTAGCTTTCAAGCATGGAAAGCAATAAGATGGTTTTCACGACAGATGTGATGCACCTTGATAGTGGATTCACATCTCACATGATTTTGACAGGGCCTGCCTCCACAAGCTCCTACCCTGCTCCAATGGCTTTGTTATTGTCACAAACAACAAGATTGTTCCTGTATTGGGAATGAGAAAATGATAATGAGATGATAGCAAGTTTTCAATTTCAATTTTAAGGACGTGCTTCACATACTGAAGATTTTCTTCAACCTTCTTTCACTCCGATACTTAGTGAAGAGGAGTACAAGCAAAAATAGCAAAAAGGAGCATGTTTTCTTGAAGATCTGTGAAAGCAAGACCTAAGCAGAAGGTCGCCTTCTTATAGAGCACATGATTGCCCAATAATTCTACTTTCAAATTTCAAATACACTATAGTTTCCCTTTCCAATGGCAAGTCCACCAATTTTCTACTATAGACCTCGTTCTACATATGAATATGCATATGCACATGCTTATGCATATTTAGATGAATATGTATATGAATATACATAGACCTATGCATATGCACATTTATGTATGTAACCGAACCTGTTTTGAACCCCAAAAACATGAAAGTGAAGGTGAAGACAGCTTTGCGCAATCATTGCGCAATTTCGCTAGGCTTGCTGACCTGTTCAACGACCAAAGCTAGTAGGCCACACGATTGTAGATAAACGCGCATGAAGAAACATCATCGTCTCCTCATAATGAACCAACTGACAAGTGAATACTAACAAACGCATCATGGATACTTCCACCATTCTTGTTAAACACGAAATGGAAATGATCAAAATAGAAGAATAAACCAAAGATTTTATGCGTAGCAACAACGTAGCTCCAAAAGGCACGGTGATAAATGACAACTCGTGCAAGGAAAGAGCACTCCGACAAGGGAGGCCGGTCATTCAGTTTTACAACAATAATTTTTCCAAGCTCGCCTGAGCCTTTCCATGCTAACTCTCACACTGCGAGTTACATTTAGTATTAGAGATAGAACTACTAGTGACCTCACCTCTTGTTCGCATCCTTTATTCCACAGGGAGAAGTGGGGAGAAGTGTTCCCATCAATAAGTGGAGAACCTCCTTTGTAATTGCATTCGCAAAACCCTACCAACCTTTACACCACATCAACCAACTTGCTCAGATTCACCCTACCTAAACTAGGATAATCTACTTCATACTTAGCTACTCCACCCTCTCAAAACCTCTCTCTCTATCTCTTTCCTCTCGTCCTTGCCTTCTCCAAGTGCCAAGTCGTGCCAATGTCCATTTTTCTGTAAAGAGATACCTAAAGGAGGAGGCAATCTAATTTAGGGGCATCTTAGACAAGGTTTTTGCATGGTCAAGAGCTACTAGAAACGGAAGCGAGGCAGTCAAGGGCAAATAGGGAGTAGAAGGGATGAGCCATGTTTTGGCCTACGGACCTTTGAATTTCAAGCCGTTTTCTTCAACTCAGTATTATATCTTCTACTTTATTTCATGAATGAGAGGCCTTTCATGTGTAATTTTTCCTTGGATATTTCAATGTCAAGGGATTCTTGCTCTCCTTTGGATTGCAAGATTTTTAAAATCCTACTTTGAGAACTATTGTGCTACATCCTTCAAAAAACTTCTCTCAACAGAAACCAACCCCTTTCAGAAACAAAAAGGGCAAAGGAGGAATACTCTCAAGCCACCTTGGTCCACCTTTTACGAGGTGAAGAAGGATACACTTTTTGACCCTTCATCCACCACTCACAAGGGTGGAGGAATTCTCAAAACCATTGTTCACCTCTAACGATGCAAAGGAGAGTACGTTTTGTGAACCTCGGTCCACCATTCAAGAGGGTGCAGAAGGGACACGTCAAAGCCACCTCAGTCCACTTCTAACAAGGTGAAGGAGGGCATGCCTCCGGAACCTTGCCCCACAGCTCAAGGGGATGAAGGATGGAACCTTCATACCTACCTCAGTCAACCTCTCAAAAGGTTAAAGAGAGCATGCTTTGAGAACCTCGGTCCATCTTTGAAAGAGGGTTTGAAGTGAGGCGCACCGTGACCGTGACTTTGTCCTCAACAAATTGAAAAGAAACATCACAAAGAAAGGAGGTTGGGAAGAGATTGACCCTTAGCAAGGCCTTGCAAAAACAATGGCAAGCCTCAAGACTTGAATCTATGTGGTTATGCGGTATCCCCCAAAAGTGTTTCCACGTTGCTCGAATGAGAAAACACCTATGGGGTCCAAGCAGCTTCATGATAACCTGGCAACGGCGAGCCACCTCATCAACCCACATCGCAATTTGGTGGCAAAAGGGGGAAGGTCTCAACTAGCATCGCCAAGGGACAAGATTCCAAAGGCGCCTAACAACAAGTGACAAAGTAACGATGCCCATGTAGTCAAACCGAAAGGCGAGGGAAAACCTCGCAAGTTTATAGCTGAGATCAACTTTGGTCATGATAATCAACCAACTCAAACCAACAAAGGATCAAAGGCTGCTAAATAGGGCATAGCAAATGCCGTCAATTGCAAGGAGATCATCAAGGGTGGCGAGCATGGGTATAAGTTCCTAGACGAGGCAGCGAGACACGGATGAAAAAGCTAATATCCATGAATTTGTTAGCAAAGGAAGTGAGGCCGGAAAGTTCGTATCGATCAAACGAATAATGAGAAAGATGCGGAGAGAGTGTCATTAAATGCTAATGGAGGCCATCGTGCCATCTGTTGTGCTGAAGGTGGGGGAGGCAGCCAAGTAAGCGCCACAAGCATCATAGTGGTAGAATGTGCGCTTGCCAATGTTACGTGCCACCTCAATGCTAAGGCCAACTCTACAAGCTTTGCGCCCCTCTGGTAGTAGAAAATATAGACCTCGCCATTACCATCATGGGCACTCCAGCATAGGATGGTGATATGGTAGGCACTAGCCTCCACAAATGGGTTTTCAAAATATAACGGTTCAATGAGTGGCTTAATGAAGAGAAAGACAAGATCGTCTGTGGGTTTGCAAATGCTAAGCATGAGGCAAAGGTGGTGGAGAAGGCACTTGAGACCCTTTGTGTGAAGGAAGTGGCAAACTACTAGATGGTGCTAAGTGTGGCCATGAAAGCGGCTCACCATGCACCCAAAGATGAGGAGGAGAAGATCTTTGAACTTCATCAGCGCGAAAGCATCAGGAATACACATAAAGCTTTTCAAAACATGCTTCACACTCCGTTCGTTGGATCGGCTCCACATGCATTGGTTGACGCACCACAAAGAGGGTCGTAGTTGCACCACCTCAAACCTAAAGGATGATTGTGCCCGACAATTGTGTGGTACTGGAGATGGCTGATTGCTACGATAGGACGAGAGAAGTTAACACGTTCAAGTGCCATCTACCCCTTACGCTCAAGGACAAGGACAAGTGGGTTTCACAAAGGATTCTCTTCCTCAAGTATCAACCCTTTGAGAAGTTGACAGAGCTTTGCAAGGATAACCAATTACAATCCAATCCAAGTTGGGAGTACTATGCACGAGCTTTCCTCCGAATCCACGATCTCTTAGAAGGCAAATGAAGATTTGGAAGTTAATGGGCACTAAGGCATATCCTTGGCAAAACATGCAATCGCTTTTTATGAGATAGCAAAGGTGGACGTGCCGCACGTAGCTCGACAGGCCAAGACTGACCTTTTCTGTTGGCATGGCCAGGCCGCAACTTTGAGTGTTTTTCTCTGAAATGACAGAAATGAGTGGGAGAGTTTGAGTGCTCTGGTGACACGCATTTGCAAAGTCTACAAGACAATCTCATGCCCTTAGGATTGCAATGCATATGAAATCGTTACCTCACGTTGGACACTTTTTCCAACAGGAAATGCCCCAAGCGCCTTACAAACGCCACATTGGAGCCGTCAAAGAAACGTTGTCACCATGATGGAGAGAACACAACACGCAACATCGTCATGTACAGGATCTGCAACAAGGCCGGACACACCGCACATGACTTTCGTAATTATGACAGATATCATAACAGCAGCAAGGACAATAGCACAACGAGCACCGCCACAAGCATGGTTGGCGCCATGGTGGTGGCCATCATTGCCCAAATGGCGAAGGTCATAACTGCTTCCATGGTGGTGCCGAGCAACAAGATGGACATCGCCTGGGCAATTGCAATTCCCCTATAGAACAGAGCATCCTTACGGTTGCAAACGCTAGGGCTAAGCCTTTGTAGTTATGATACACTGAGACGCACTTAGGACAAACAATATGGACATGGACACCCTCATGAGGGGATCAAAATCTTGAGGGAGGAGCGGCTAGACGCATTTGCTATCCCCAGCATGACCATGAGCAAGATTTTAAGCGCCCTTAATAGTACGAGTGGACTATTTTATGGGGATTCTATGAATCATGGAGGGGATCGGGTTAGAAAATTCATGTTTTGTGATGATGATCTCAAAATGTTTGAGTTTCTCTCAGCATAACATATCTCAATAGTCTTTACACCAGTCATGAATCATGAGTCCCTCTTTTGTTATTTCTTATGTACACTTGTCTATGAAACCAAGGAAAACCTTGAAACATTTTCATGTTTGGAAGTTGTTACAAAAGAAACTTGGTGTTTTTTCTTTGAAGCTAGAAATGAGGCTCACATAAAAAAGTACTTGACATTGATCACGATGGTTGTACTGATCGGTCTAGAGATGAACAAGGTTGCCTTCAAAGGATGGAAGCTTTTTCCCTCATTCAAAAACAGACACTGCATGTGGGAATGGATGGAGGCTACGATGGAATAACGTAGAATCATTCTTGCCTATCACCTTTACCTCTTCGAGGTCAAGCCCCCATCGAGTCTTTTCAAATGCAATTCTGAAGAAAGCATGACCATGCTCTTTGATGCCAAGCTAACAAGTGATCCAGCACGCATCCTTGCCAATACAAGAGCAGATGACTCTCTCATGAGTGGAGTTTTTGTGTGCACGTGATTGTTGAAGTACACTTCATGTACAGGCATATAGATTGTCGATGTCGATAAGAAGGTTTCAATGACGGGTGAGTGTACAACACATTTCACGTTACCTGGCTTTACAACCACTTTTTAGCTAACAGTGTTGGGCCTTATGGACCCCTTCAATGTTGTGCTAGGGGATCCATGGCTGGTGAGCCACAAAGCGGTTATGTGTTTCATGTCAAGGACGTTACAAATTTGTAGTGGACAATGGACTATCACTTTTTCTCCAATCCCCTCAATTTAGCGTTATGAAGCCCTACTCCAACCCAGCCTTGCACCACACCAAGTGAAGAGAAGGCTAAGGCAGGGCTCTTCATGTTTTCTTAAAACCGTAAAAAAAACTTGATGTTGAGGTGGAGAGTGACGTACCCTCAAGTGTTGCCAAAATCCCCTCTTAGTTCTTGGACGAGTTTCAAGCTCCACCGGATGGGTTGCCATCCATGCGTGCAGTCGCACACTCCATCTCATTGCAACAAAGGACTGTACTCCCATTCAATTATCGTGCTGTTTGAGTCTAGTAAATTGAGAAGAAGCCAAAAGAAAAATCAAGGAATACCTGAGTAAGGGTTGAATAGAACCAAGTTTGTCCCCATTTGGGGCTACCATTCTTTTGTGAGAAAATGTGGAGGTTTGAAGAAGTGCGTAGACTACCAAGTGTTGAGAAAACGCACAACAACAACATGCTACCTACTTTCAGGCATCACGGTTTTGTTCGACCAACTTCAAGGAGCAAAAGAGTTCACATCCCCCAACCTCTCACAAGGATACCGCCACATCCAAATAACTGAGGACGTACCAAAAACGACATTCTAGAACCATCTAGGGTATTAGCAGATTTGATTCCTCTACATTAAGACTCACGAACGCACCCACAACATTCCAAGCGGTGATGAACAACATCTTTAGGGACCACTTCGGCAAATTAGTCTTTATGTACCTTGATGTTGTCTTGATATTCTTGGAGAACAATGAGAAAACATGAAAGGCACTTACAAAAATTCTTTGAGATCCTCTAAAATAATCATTTCTTTGCAAAGAGGAGAAAGTGCAAGTTTATGCAACCAAAGTTAGTGTATGTGGGTCATATCATCAGTAGGAATAGCATCATGGTGGACCCTTGCAAAGTGGATATCATGAAACCTTGCCCTCAACCTCATAACATAGGCCAGCTCCACTCTTTCCTTGGCCTCAAAAACTACTTCCAACGGTTTATGAGAGGGTATTCCACTTTGGTTAGCCACGTCACATCCCTAACTCGGGGCACGGCTGCGTGGGTTTGTTCGACAAAGTGCACCAAAGCATGTGAAGCCGTGCATTTGATGTTGATATATCCACTAGTAATTACACACTTGCATCAAGGAACACCTTTGGAAGTTTGCTTTGATGCATTGGTTCCAGGTCTAGGAGTAATTTTCATGCAAGATGGCCACCCTATTGCTTATGTGAGTCGTGCGCCTTTTGATTTAGAGACCAAACACACTTTGAGAGATCAAGACCGCCTAGCTGTCGTGCATGCTTCCAAGGTATGGCGATGCTAGCTTGAGGGTGAAAATAAAACATTACAGTTTTCACTGACCATAACCCTTTCACTTTGTTCCAGACACAACCAAACCTCTTTTGAAGACAGGCTCGTGGGACTAAGTACTTGATTCTATTCACATTCACGTGGGAGTACAAGCTAGAACATACTACTTTAATCGACCCTCTAAATTGAAAGTTGTCACACATTTCTCTTGTGGATTGCAATGAGGAAACACCAAACGACACTTTGAAGCACTTTTGTAGGCAATTAGAGAATAACCAAACCCATTTTACTCACCCTCGAGCCATTGATCGACATCAATCCCTTCAACAATTGATTTGAAATGGACAATAACATGGAACCTTTGTTCACAGAGCCAATGAACATAGAACACCATAACCTTGTCAAGGCTACGGGACTCTGATAGCGAAGTGAACGTGTGGTTGTCCCAAATCTTAACACCTTCCATGAACACATCATGTTTGAGTTTCATAACCCTCCATTATCCATGCGCGTTGCATAAAAAGAACAAGACATGCACTTGCTAAGCATTTTTTATGGTTAAGTTGGAGCATAGACATCCATAAGTATTACAAAATGTGTGACCTGTGTTTATGCAACAAGAGCTTCAATAAGGCATCAGGCGGACTTCTCTAACCTTTAAAAAATATACATATACATATATGTATATGTATATGTATATGTATATGTATATGTATATGAATATGTATATGTATATGTATATG
>SZWC01008551.1:69694-85574 GCA_023375785.1 Penium margaritaceum
GGGGGGGGGGCGGGGGGATGCAGTCATCCACCCCCCTCGATCAACCCTCCTGGGTTTTTCTCCGGCCTATGCATAACTGATCCACACTCCAGGGGCATCACACTGCCATCATTGGATAAGAAATCAATGTGTATGGTAGGAGGTTTGGGGTGACAGAGGCTCTAGCTTGGGATGACAGGAGAACAGAATGAGAACACTACCAGGCCTAGCAGCGACCGGAGCTTGGGAAAAAAGAATCAAGACGGTAAACGTAGGGAGAAATTTGTACATAAATCCTTAGAATTACATGCAGATGATGTATTCACATACATTAATGTCTTCCAGAGAATTCCGTGGAATTTTCATCTCTATTGTGTAATTGCTGCAGGGGAAGCACCATCCTGGTAGGGATGTGCAACACCGCAACCAGTGTTCTTTGGTCACTAATCGCCTATACCTGGTTCACCTCCAAAACAAATTCAGCCACAGCTCACTCTGTTTCACTTCTTTTGCATGTCATTCTGCTGAGCTTGATTTACAACAGATGGAAGCGACGAATCGGCGACAACATGCAACGAGTCGTTTGACTGCTCTGCAACCTCCCGTGTCCCATGCCCCTCCGGCCGCTACTGTATGGACAACTACTGCAATGTGTGCAACAATGGCACCACTCTTGCCTCGTGCCCTGACAACTCGGACCAGCTCGAAACCAACTGCCATTTTCGGAATAAGTCACTGTGTCTTTCTGAGAATGAGGATCCCTTCCACAACAGAAACCAGATTTAGCATCCATGTTATGAACAATAATTGATGGATCAGTTAACTTCGAAGTAACTTGGGCTCTACTCTGGGTTATATCTTCTCAACTGCTGTACAATTCACAGTGTTTTTGATACCATTCATGGTCCATATGTGGCACAATTTTCTAGCATAAGGCATTCACCCTGGATATGGAATTCAAGAGAATGATCCACTTGAAGAGGTCAGAGGAAGGATTGCATTGGACGGATACAATACCATGAGATTGCATAGCAGAAAATTCTCGCCATTTCTTTTGAACATTGTGCAGGTTTGTAGACGTTGTTGTGGAACTATTGAAATATAAAAAATGATTCAGCTGTATGCTGATGCTCAATCAATGACAACATGACCTCGCCTACACTAATGGATTGAGTGAAGCAGTTCTACATAGGAGGACAGGTTTTACGTCTATGTGTGGACATCCTGCCTTGGTGGCCAATATGATGGGCAGGGGCGCCATGAAGATGGCAAGGTTGACCAGAAAGTTGTATGCGATGCAAAGTTGAACCACAAAAAAAAACATGACAGGTAGAAGACACTGTGAAATGTGAGAAAAAGCTGTTTTTTTAAGGTTTCCTATTAGACGAAGGAGAAAAACGAGTAATGTAACGAAAAAAGGATGAATTTGTGAGAGCTTCCTATTTCGACCACCGTCTTGACGCGCACTTCCTCCCTTCGGAAGTCGTAGCTGGATGATGCCGTAGCGCTTCCTGGTTAATCGGAGAGGCCTGTCTTGGGAGCGCCCTCGCGTCGGATACAAAATTGCATATTGACAGCTGTCAAAACCACGCATGTAGCAATGGTGAGAGTAACCATCGGATTGAAGAATGTATTTTTCCGTTGCTTTTGGACACATCTCACCACCTGCAAGATGTGTCCAAAAAAAATTATTGCAAAAACACATTGACGAATCACAAACAAAGCACACAAATTCCTGACCAATGACAGCAACAGTGAACTACAAACGATACGTCCGTTTGATTTTTCTCGCAGTTGGTGTATTTATGGGGACTGTGCGTTGACGCCTCTAGATTTGAGCTGGGTCAACGCAAAACATCAGCAAGCTTGCATTACAAACACCAAGGCCGCCATCAGATGGCAGGTCTGGAAATGTGGCCGTTAGATGAGTGTTTGCAATACTTGATGGTCCAGTCTGCGAAACGGGCACCTACCTTTGTTGTGATTGGAACTCGTCACTTCACATCAATGCAACGCGCAAGTAGCGCAGCTCGGACATATTCGCCCAAGAAGAAAAACAAGGATGAGAGATAAGTTATATGAAGTTAAAAGTTTTAAAGAAACACATGATTTATGCATGTTCCATAATTATCAATGCCTCCTTTTTTGACAAAAGAAGGCATGGATTGTAACCCCTGTTAGATTATGGTGAGAAGGGCCTAGATCTATGATGTTTTACTCTTTCCAAGTCATGTATGACCAATCACCTCCGAAAGATACACTTCGATATATTGTTCTTGAATTTTTTATCGGTCAAACATCAAATCAATGAACATGTATAGTGTAAAGAATTGAAAAGGGTGTACTAATACCCTACTGAGATGTTCTTGTGATGACAGCTAATGCAAAAATTAATGTAGATGAGAGTACACGCTGATAGTAGAGTGTCTAATTTGGGGTCTACAAACCATACATTTTTTTAATTATGCGGTTCTTTGTATCATTACCTTGAAGTGATTCCGCAACATTATGGGTATGCATGTACTTTTATTGGATTTTTAATTCCGATACCCGAGGTGAAATAATGTATTTTCTATGAAAACCCAAGTTATCCAGGTCTTTTCACGTTTTGTTTATTATCCAATCCATGCCTTCTAGCCCCGGTGATTTTGGAATTGACCCTGCGTTTGTGTTGAGGACCCTTTCCTGCAGAAACATCAGATTTTGGCAGACTAGTTACAAGTGCCGAGGTTTCGTCTTGGTAGCATGCTAGATCACACCATGCACCGTCATGCTGAAAGGATCTACCATTATATCCAACATCAAGTTGGATAGAGGAAGGTTTAAGATGTAGTTCTGTGGCATGTACTTCCTTTTTTAACCTGTCTCCCAGATGAGTTGAACATCCATTGAGCAATCATTGTGCATTGAGGACAATGCACAAAGAATACAAAAGTGCAGGCTTGGAGTCAGTTTAGTTACGCATCTGTCAAGTGGGATGCACTTTTGCTTTGTGCAGAAAATTTCTTTACACTTGATTTTAGCCTACTTGTTTCTGATGTTGTAATGGTGAGAGGGGGGGGGGGGGAGAGAGAGAGAGAGAGGGAGAGAGAGAGAGAGAGAGAGAGAGAGAGAGAGAGAGAGAGAGAGAGAGAGAGAGAGAGAGAGTTTCTACTTTTCCTTCAGATGTATCCAAATCGATCCAAAATAGTGAATGGTTCTTCTAGCCCACCACTGCAACATAGAAATAATCCATTGTGTTACATGTAAAAGAATAGCATACAAACTGAATTCAAGAGTATTGCTTTTTATTTAAAACACAAGCAGGTAATGTACAAAACAAATGATTGTGCATGGGCCATGATGTGCTCACCACCCCACTGTCTCATCTCAGTTTTCTGAACTTGTGGCAGGAAAACAGTAGCAAGAAAGTGGCAACGAGGGAACGACAGAAAGCAGCAGCAAACCAGCACCCCAACCTCCACCAGGGTTGGAGGTGAGGGTCGGGGTCCAGGTGGAGATGGAGGTGGAGGCCGACGTGGAGGTGGAAGCCAATATGAAGGTATAGCTGGAGACAAAAGTGGAGGTGGAGGTGAAGGTGGAGGTGGAGGTGGAGGCGGAGGCGGAGGCGGAGTTGGAGGTGCAGATGGAGGTGGAGGTAGAGGTGGAGTTGGAAGTGCAGGTGGAGGTGGAGTTGGGGGTGGAGGTGGAGGTGGAGGTGGAGGCGGAGTTGGAGGTGGAGGTAAAGGTGGAGGTGGAGGTAGAGGTGGAGGTGGAGGTGGAGGTGGAGGCGAATGTGGAAGTGGAGGTGGAGATGGAGGTGGAGGAGGTGAAGGAGGTAGAGGAGATGGAGGATGTGGAGGAGGTGGAGGATGCGGCATGATCTGGGCACACACAGTTCTCTGCTGGTTTTGCAGGCAGGCTTTTCACATGTGACGTCACGTCACCTGCATGCGTGTCCCGTGGATTCTGGATTATGGATTCTAGCGCCACTCATCGCATAACATTGTCTCGTCTCACATTTGTTTTGTTAGGACCTGTCAGTAACGTTCACTTTGTCCGTACTGGATCAAGAAAAATTCTGCCAGCCAAGGGCGTTGGCGTTGTGCATTTTGTTGGCCCTGACGGCGATCTGTTTTTGCCCAATGCACTGTTCGTGTCTCTGCTAGAGGTTGATCTGCTGTCCGTCACTACCCTTGATGATCAGGGTATCGATTTTTTTGCGACTCATGGTGTTGGCAATGTCTCTCTCTAGTCCTCTGGACACAATCTTCTTTGTGGTCTCCAGTGTGAAAAAATTTACTGTGTTTCGTTGTTTGTACCCACTCCGACTATGGCTGCATCTGCTCATGTCCATGTTTCTTCCTCACTCTCCCCTGAACACACTCGCCTGCTGCATCGACGCCTCTGCATGTACACTCCGCTGCCGTACGCAACTTGCTTTGTCATCAGCCTGTTCCTGGCTAAGATGCCGCCACCTTTTCTTCACCCCATAGTATTAAATGCCCGGACTGCGTAAAAGGCAAGATGCACCATGCCCCGTCTTGCGTGTGTCAATCACGCATCCACGAGCCATTCACTCTTTTCCATGCTGAAGTAATGGAAACATTTCCAGTTGAATTCCTCAACGCAGGTCGTTATGTCCTTTGTCTCGCTGGTGACTACTCTCGTTTCCGCTGGACTTACTCCCTTCGCTTGAAGAGTGACGTTGGGCCTATGATCAAGGCTGGACTTGTCCAAGAAGTGCTTTCTTGTTAGCGCAAGCTGTGTTGTACATTACCTCTGAGCACACCCCCGTTCAGTGCTAGAAATCATCAATAAGCCGCTGGACAAGGGAAATCCTCACACTTTCCTTGAGCTTCCCAGATTGTGCTCGAAATCTATATTTGATTACAATTCCTGAAATTTGACAACTTGCTGAATCTGGTGCAAATTGAATCGCTAGACTTCAAAAAGTAACAAGGGAGATGTGTGCTTCCAAGGTTGGGGTGTACACGCCGGCTCGGGGAGTTAGTCGCGATTCGACTGCCGGTCAAAAATCCACCAGAGCGAGTAACAAAGGTACATCTGGTGATTTAGTCATAGAAGACTGCCGAGTCATCCGGTGGATAATATCCACCAAAGTCAGTAATGTAGGCTGTTACTGGGGGACTTCGCCAAAATCGTGGCTCGGATTCCAGAACTCATAAGTACAGTTTTTCAGTGAGGAACACGGTCAAGATTCCGACTGCAGGTCCGCGGACAGATTTGGAACCGCATCAATCCCAATCACCAAACTCGATGACTAACTCATCTAAATGCACCCCAAAAGTAAAAGGGGCACCGCCACTACGTTTAGGGATATCTGCGCCTCTGGAAAGGCATTTTGATGGATCCTTGATGTGCGAGGGCACCTCTGCAGGCGAGCACCACACACCCCGCTAATTGAGTGGCTGGATTAGTATGCCACGCATTGGCTGAAGCAGCAAGAAGTACGATTAACCAAATCGCACGCGGATTGGTGGATTGAAATGTTTTTTAGTAGCCCTAGAACTCGAAGTTTCATAGTCCATGTCCAAAACCTGACAAAAACTGCAGTTTCCCTCTTTGCAAAAGTGATTGTCCTGCAACTCTGTCCAACTCCCACAAACACAGCGCGACGCGACCAGAAAGCTCATGCTTAGACTCAGACTTTGTACAAAACACAGCCGTGAACTCATAGAAGACCCGTCAAACCACGTTGGAACTTCCACCACACAGTTTTCTGTCAAAGGGTTATGGGCCGGCGGCCCTGACCAGTCTTCACATCGGTCGCTCCCGTTCGGTTGTGGCGTCATTTCCGCACTCACAACACAGGTCATGGAGACAAGACTGCAGACATGTTTGCAGTTCTCCATGCCATGCCACATCAGCATCTCGGCCACGTGTTTGGCCTGCCCCAGCTCTTGCGTGCGCACCCTCTTGTTCAGCGTAATGGTCACCACGAGGTAGAACTCCAGCACTCCCATGTCCGACATCTGGAACCTACTGCTCAGCTGCTCTTTTAGCTGATGTACGCTTTGCAATTCTGAAGAGCACAAGGTCATATCGTCCACGTAGAGTGCAACGATCTGGTGGAGCTTCTTGCTGTGTTGCACGTACATGTTGTGATCCACCTCACAACGCTTGAAACCTAGTTGTGCAATGAAGCTCTCCATCTGTTGGTACCAGCACCGAGGAGATTGTTTTAGCCCATGCAAGGTCTTCCACAACTTGCATACCTTGCCCTCCGGCGCCTTCACCCCCTCCAACACCTCTATGTAGATTTCTTTGTGGATGATATCGTTGAGGAAGACTGTCCATTTGGTAGAGCTCCATATCCTTCGCGACTGCCACCGCAAGGATTATTCGGATGCTTGTAAACTTGGTTACAGGGGCAAACGTCTCATCATAGTGCTCGCCCTTACATAGTGCATACCCCTTCGCCGCGAGCCGTGCCTCATACTTGTCCACCACACATTCTTTTGTGAACTTGGTCTTGAAGACCCACTTGGAGCCAATGACCTTGGCATCTCTTGGCCTGTCAACCAGCTCCCACGTGTCATTTTAAGGAATGGACGCTAACTCTGACTTGATGGCAGCGACCCACTACTTCCCCTCGAGTCGCGCAAGTGCCTCTTGTACGGTCGTTGACTCCATTGATGTAGCCTACATGCACCGCTTCATGCCGATCCATCGACCGGTGCCTGTGTCAAAGCGCTTCCCTGCTCTCCGCTGCCTCCCGCTACGGCGCGGCAGTTTTGGTGGTGCCTCTTCGCTCTGCTGCGATCCTTCCGACTCTGCTGGCTTCGGTGAAACATCAATGGGACGGCTCCGCGAAGGTCTCTTCTGCTCCGATGAAACATCAGCCGGACATGTGGCGCATCCAGAGGATTCATCGCCAACGCCCAACGCCAACTCTGCCGGGACGTGCTTTGTACCTGTAGTGCCTCCTCCAATGGATCTTTCCATTGGATCTCCAGCCGAGCTGCATCATTGTCAGAGTCCTCTGTGTCGACTACTGCACCTGCTACACCGTCACGCTCTGACGCCACATCCTCCACCTCCAAGACCGCGACCGCCGACTCCTTCTTGTGGTCAAGGAGCTGGAACCACTCCCCCTGTTTTGGATTGTTCCCAATGCTCATGTTGTTTTTGCTGCTGCTGAAGCTCTGATGTTCGTACTAATGGATGTCACGCTGTGGATAATCTCTTGCGTGTGTAGGTCCCAGAGCCAAAATGCCTTTTGCGCACTCTCGTAGCAAAGGAATATACACGGCTTTGCATGCAGTTCTAGCTTATTGTCAGGTCGCTATGCCGCCTGTACCATCGTGTGCGCCTTGCACCCGAACACCTCCAGGTGTGCCAGGTTTGGCTTGCGCCCGCTCCAAACCTCCTGCTGCATCTTCTAGCTGCCCTTCCCTTTCTGCACCGCTGTTGGGGTGAGATTGATGGTGCATCTTGTAGTATGCACAGATTCTTCCCACAACCCTCGCGGAAATTCTGCGTCCACATGCATGGTCTGTACCATGTGTAGTAGCGTCTGGTTTGCCTACTCCACCACGGTATTTGATTGTGGCGAGTATAGCATAGTGGGCTCCCACTTGATCCCTTCCTGCTTCATCCACCCATTGTAGCCCATGTACTCTTCGCCATTGCCGCTGCGTAGTGTTCTGACCTTCCGGCCCGTTTGCCTCTCCACCACTGCAACGTGCTCCTTTAGCCAGTCCAGGACCTCGCCTTCCTGCTTCATGAAGTACACGAAGACCTTCCTGTTTTAGTCATCAATGAAGGAGACGAAGTAACTCAAGCTGCTGTTTGATGGCATTTTTAATGGTTTGCACATGTCTCTGTGCGGGACCTCCAAAAATTCCTTTGTGCGAGCTGCGTTCTCATTGAACGGCTTGTGTTGCACCTTGTCCAAAATTCAAAGCTTTTAGTTTTTGTGCGCTACTACATCTACTGCTACTTCTGTTGCACTGTTGATGAAAAGGCCGTGCACCATGTCACGCTTCGCTATCTCCTTAATAGTTGCGGGCGCCGAATGCCCCAAATGTTGGTGCTTAAGATCCAGATTGGCACTTTCTCCTTTGGCCATGTTGACGACGTGCTTCAGTAACTTTGCTGCATCTGATGCCAGAAGGATCACCTTGGCCTCCATGATGTAGAGACCGTCCTCATGCTTTGCTTCCAGCACGACCTCGCCATCGCCGTCATTGTGCACCACTACGCCTTTCCTGCAAAAGAGCACCTAATACCCCTTATCAGTCAAGCGGCTAGCACTCAAAATGTCAGCCAGGCCGGGGACGTATTGTACATCACGGATTGTGTTCAGTTCCTTCTTACCGTCCACCAGGACTTCCACCTCCATGTTTCCTTGGCCGGCCGCCGGCTCGACTTTGTCGTTTGTGGCCACCATTGACTTGGAGGACTTCTCGTACGTGACAAACCCCACCTTCTCGACTTGGGTGTGCTCCTCAGCCCCAAAATCCACGCACATTCTTGTTACATATGATAAGGGACTTGCCCTTGGTATTTTTGTCGCTGGCTCTTGCCTCCTCTGGGCACTCACGAGCTCACTTGTACTCCTTGTCGTAATTGCGGCACGCACCTTTCTTGGCACCCTTTTTGCCGCCACCCTTTCCACCGCTCCCCTTGCCCTCGTTTACACAGCCATGTATTAAGGTGAGTAGGGCTGAAGAGGTAGACAAGGAATCCTCGTAGCTCCAACGCTGTGCCTTGTTGTAAATGTATTTTGTGACCACGCCATAGGTGAGCTTGTCCTCCGACCATCCTCCAAGGACGATGATGAGTGCACCCCACCTATCAGGTAGGGCCATGAGGAGGGCCATCGCCTGCAGCTGCGTGTCAATCTTCCCACCCACGTCACCGTACTATGAGGCAAGCGACTCGATCTGCTGCATGGCGGAGCAGACATAATCTCCCTCCTCGATTCCCACTTTGAGAAGCCAATTCATTGCAAAGATTTTGTTCACGAGTGACTTGGATTGGTGGATGGCGTGGTTTTTCCCCAAGCTTCGGCAGCCAGCTTGTAACCTTGGAAGTAGCCCCACTACGGCTCAGTTGTCCTCAACACCAGGAGCATGAGCACCTCCATGTTCGTCTTTTCAAAGGCCTGCTTCTCTGCATTCGTAAATGTCGACTCTGCGAGCACCACCGTTCCCAACATGAACCCTAAAAATCCCTTATGCGTGAGGTGTAGCTCAAACTGCCACCTCCAAAGCCCAAAGCCTGGACTGTCCGCATACATTTGGATGGACTACGTCTCCTTCTGTGTTATTTGCGCAACTTCTACTCCGACAGGTTCTCAGAAAGACACGGTGACGTCCAAGATGACAATCACGTGCGCTACAGAAGATGTGAACGTCTTCTAGAGGATCAATGTGGACCCGTAACCCTGTGTTGGGAAATTCGTGTGGTGCGGTCCTGGCTGTGATTTCATCCGTCTCTAGTGGTTCACATCATTTGCTTTAGGCAAATCTGAGACTGAGTGTGTACTTTCTGGTTGTCTCACGCTATGTGAGCAGGAATTCAGAGAGAGTCAGTTTGCAAAGGGAATAATGGCATTATGCATTTCTTTTCATACATGGACATGATCTACACATTTATAGGGCTATTCATGACCTCTCCAACGCACCAAACCGTGCACAATTCGGCCAAGCGTAACTCAAATTACGCATGCCGAAACGCAGGCCTCACCCACCACAGAAACGTCTCACGCATTTCTGGTGCGCACACTCCGTGGTGCCTTCCTTCACGTGCGAATTGCACTTTCTGAGGGGCAGATCCCATTGCACGTGATGGATGGACCATCTGCACTGTTTTGATGCACCTTGGCCTATTTTGGGTCGAGTTTGATGATGGAGTGCGACAGGGTTTCAAACATGTCCACGGACCTGTAGTTAGATTTTTTACGAATTCCATGAGTAGCAAAACGTACTACTGAGTTTCGGATGCCGAACCAGGATTTTGGCTTAGACCCTCTGTAACAAACTGTACTACTGACATTCAGCCAATCATTTACCAGACGCCTCGGCAGCCTTTGGGGGAAAATCCCCAGATGGATATGTGTTACTCAGTCTGGTCGATTATTCACCGGAAATCGAGCCGCAGCCAGCTCCTAGAGCTGCGACTCACACCCCACTTTGGAAGCTCATATCTCCCTCGTTACTTGTCCGATTCTGATTAAACAAATTCCACCGGATTCAGGTACTCACGTGCAATCCTCTATTTTAAGATTTGAGTAATCCTCAAGCTGCTAGATCCAACTGTGACGATTTTCCTCTCTTTGCCGGCTCGTCGGTACCTCTTGGCGCCGCACTTGGGCATGCGGAGGGGCAAACTTTCAACAAAGGAGGAACTAGTCACTTGGTGTCCAGGTTGCAAAGAAGAACATGGAGGAACTCAAGCACAAATGGTGTCCAAAAAAGCCAAGTCACAGTGGGGCTACTTCCCAGGTTGCAAGCTACTAGCCAAAACTTTGGTAAAACTTTTCGTCATCCATCAATTTAAGACGCTTGGGAAAAAGATATTTGAGATGAAGCGACTCCTCATGGTTAGAATCGATGAGGGAAATGATGTCATCATCGCCATATAGTAGATTGAGTTGCTTGCCTCATAATGTAATGATGTGGGATAGAAGATTGACACGAAGCTGCAAAAGATGGCCCTCATCGTGGCCCTTCTTGACATTTGGAGCCCATTTATCACCGTCTTGGGAGGATGGATAGAGGAAAAGCCCACCTATCACACGGTCTGAGGAAAACATTTGCAATGAGGCACAATGATGGAGCTGTGGAGAGTCCTCTTCTTCCTCATCGGCCCTTGTCACTAAAAAACTAATGGTGGAAGTGGAAGCAAGGGAGGTGGCAAACATAACGGCAGCAAGAAGGGTGCCAAGAAAGGTGTGTGCCGCACCTGCAACAAGGAGGGCCACTAGGCCCGTGAGCGCACAGAGTAGGTAATTTCCGGTAGCAAGAGTGCCAAAGGCAAGAAGGCGCTTCTCAATGGCACTTAGAACTACTACATCAAGAAGGCTAGCTGGCGATGCCTTGACTACGGAGCAGGGGAGCACACCAAGTCAAGAAGGTCGGGTTCATCAACTACACCAAGCCCAACAAGTCCATGGTGGTCGCAAACGGCAAGGTCAAACCAATGGCTGGCCAGGAAGATGTAGACATGGAAGTGGTGGTTGGTAGAAAGCGGATGCAGTGTGTCATCAAGGACGTGCACCATGTAGCTTGCTTGATTGGCATTCGAAGTATCAGCCCCTTGACAGAAACGGGATACAAGGAGCTCTTTAGGAGAAAGGGGGCGTTCATGCAAAAGGATGGCGGCGGCAATCCAGTGCTATTGGCTAAGTGTGAGGGAGGTCTCTACATCATGAAGACCAAGGTGATCCCCACGATGAAAATTTTGAGAGACTCGTAAGAACACAATGTCAACCTGGCCAAAGGGGGGGGATGCATCTCGAGCTCTGGCACCAACAACTGGAGCATTCCTCACCTACAGTCATGAAGGATATGGTGAAGCGCAAACTAGTACGTGGCCTTGTCATCAACGGTGGAAAATAGATGACACATGGAGCAATGCACAAAAGTTAGAGCCTTGCATTTCGAACAAAGTCTGCGTCAACCGTTCAATGAAAACGTGAATTGTGCCTTAATCATGTTTGACAACGTGCACAATGATGTGTGCAGATCATATAAAACAATGTCAAAGACTTTCATACATTGCTTTGTTGCCTTCATAAATGACTACAGTAGAAAAATGTATGTGTACTTCATGAAGAGGAAAGGCGAGGTCATGGACCGCCTGAAGGAGTATGTCATCGTAGTGGAGAGGTAGACTGGCTGGAAGGTCAGAGCGCTATGCAACGATAATGGCGGAGAGTACATGGACAGTAGCGGGTGGCTATAGCAGTAGGACATAGAATAGGAGAGCGCACATGAGGCATACTGGTTGTGCGACATGCTCAAGGTTGAGGTGATCGACAGCCAAGATGTTGAGTTTGACAAGCAACAAAGTTACATGAGCAGCAATGACTTGGGTATGATAGGTTGTCCAAAGATTGGAGAGTGGTTCCAGCTCCTTGCCTACAAGAAGGAGCCGACGCAAGCCAAAGTTGAGGATGCGGCATCAGAGTGCGGTGGTGCACCAGAGGTGGTAGCCGATGCAGAGGACTCCGATGATGATCAAGCTCATGAGAAGATCCGCCAGAAGGAACTGACTGATGAGGCACAAAGGGTGCCAATACGTGCACTACCAATAGAGAATGCATCGGAAATTGGTGGAAAAACCACTGGACGTGTCCCCCGTCTGGGAAATGCTTCATGAGAGCGGGAGAGACCCTCGGGGAGCCGTCTGGTCGAAGATTCACCGGAGCGTATAATGTTGGAGGAATGGCAGCAGAACTACAAGGCACGACCAAACTGTCGCACCGTAGCAGGAAGCAGCGGAGAGAGAGGAAGCGCTTTGATGAAGGCACCGATCTATGGATTGGCATGATGCAGAGCATGCTAGCTGTATCAATGGAGTCGACGACTATTCAAGAGGCACTTGTGCAACCCAAAAGGATGCAATGGGATGCAGCCATTAAATCAAACCCGGCATCCATCACAGAAAATGATGCGTGGAAGCTAGTTGACAAGCCAAATGATGCCAAGGTCATCGGCTCAAAGTGGGTCTTCAAGAACAAGTTCACAAAGGAAGGTGTGGTTGACAAATACAAGGCACCGGTAGTGGTAATGAGATACGCGTAGCGTAAGGGCAAGCACTTCGATGAAACGTTTGCTCTCGTCGCCAAGTTCACAAGCATCCCAGTGATCCTTGTAGTGGCATTCACAAAGGACATGGAGATCCACCAAGTGGACGTAAAGAAGGCCTTCCTCAATAGTATCATAGACGAAGAGATGCACATGGAGGTGCCAAAGGGGGTAGAGGCGCCAGAGGACACGTTGTGCAAGCTGCGAAAGTCCTTGTACAAGCTAAAACAAATGTCCTGATGATAGAACCAACAGATGGAAAACTTCATGGCACAACTCAGCTTCAAGTATTGTAAGTCAGATCACAGTGCGTATGTTTTGCGTGACAAGCAATGACATCAGATTGTTGTACTCTACATGGATGACCTAATTCTGTGCTCGATGGAACTGCCAATCCTAAAGCGACTGAAAGAGTAGCTGAGCAGAAGATTCCAGATGTCGGACATGGAGAAGCTGAAATACTACCCCGGAGTGAGCATCACGTGAAACTGGAGGGCGTGCACGCTTGAGCTAGGGCAGGCCAAATACGTGGCCCATGTGCTGAAGCAGTACGGCATGGAGGACCGCAAACCAGTTGGCAGACCGGTCTCCACAACCTGTAAGGCAATGGCGCCACAAACAAAAAAAGAGCGGGAGGATATGGCAGAGGTGCCCTACTAATCGGTGGTGGGCACTCTCATGTATGCCATGGTGACGAATCGACCAGACTTGGCCTACACGATAGGCCAAGTGAGCACGTATGTGGCTGATCCAGGGCCACTACACTAGATAAAGTCAAGCGCATCCTCTGCTTTTGCAGGTGACGTAGCACCTGTGTTTGAGGTTTGATGGCAAAGGGTTGTCCGACCCTTTGTGTCTGGTCTGAGTTACTTTCATTTTACTTTTAGTGAAGGTTATGCTATGTATCCGAGTGGAAAAACGACATAATATCTTGTCAAGTGGCACGACTACAACACTCCGCAGAACATGTGGGAGCCCTACGACAACCTCCCCGACATCGATCATTTGATCGACATGTATTATCACCATCACCACGCCACATATGCACGCGCACCAGGACGTCGCAACTAAAAGGCGGGGAAGTGTTACATACCAAACGTACACGAGTCACTAATTCTTCCGAGTGGGCATGTATGACATTACATAAAAGGCCCACCGCACGTCGAGACCTCGATTTTTACTCCGACGGTCGAGGGCAATTCGACCAACTGCCCTCGCCCTTTGGCGTTCCTTCTTGCACATTTGAACTTCCACCACTTGCGAGAATCATCGACACAAGTGTCACGACCTTTCGGTCGACTTCTCGACGCATCGAGAAAAATTGAGATTTATAAAGATGCATCTTGCATCTGCGTTGTCAATCTTCAAAGCTCCTCGATTCCTCAGTGGAGCTTCTCTATATGACCACTTACGACGTGACTCCGCACGTGTCGCTCGTCGATCAACCCAATGACTCCGACTACACCTCATTTGTAACTTGGCACTTGATTTTATGAGCTCAATTGTTTCAACACTTGTCATTAAAGTACACTTACCGCTAGTTAAAAAATACTCAAGTGTCCCAAATTCTTACACCTTGTTCTGCCTCAAAACTTCTACCTGTTCACCATCTTCACTCCATTCCGCATAACATCCTTGTGAACCACACATTCTGTTTTTCGGGTAACATCCGTTCGCTTAACAGGAATATGGGAGAAAATGACATCAATCTTGTGCTAGTATTCAGAATGGGGGCCCGGCTGACAATTCGTCTTGTGAATCGGTGCGACGCCGAGCCAAGCCACGCGACATACCAGCGAAGGAGCTTCCTCTGTCAGAAGTTGACAGAAGAACCTTGTCATTACGACGTCGAAGACGACTATCGCATCACCACTGCCACCATTCGGATCTGACACTCCCCCAGCTCGTGCTGCTGCGCTGTGTTGGATTTACTTCAGTGCTTGGCTTGGTCTCCTCCCTTGCCAAGGCAGATCTGAATCGATCTGAATCCGCTTGGACGGGACGTGAGCCACCGCCGGCCAGGATGAGTGCCCCGGACGCGCTGTTCGTGCTGCGCAACAACTTCCACCTGGGTGCGTACCAGGCGGCCATCAATGAGAGCAGCCTGTCGGGCCTGTCTGAGGCGGAGACCATCGAGAAGGACACCCTCGTCTACCGCTCCTACATTGCGCTCGGCAGTTACCAGGTGGGCCGGAATGCCTGTATCCTCCTCCTCCTCCTCCTCCTCGTCCTCCTCCTCGTCCTCCTCCTCCTCGTCCTCCTCGTCCTCGTCCTCGTCCTCCTCCTCCTCCTCCTCCTCCTCCTCGGCCACCACCTGCACCACCAGCACCACCAGCACCAGCACCACCACAACTACCAGGACCAGCACCAGCACCAGCACCATGAGCACCAGCACCAGCACCAGCAGCACCAGCACCAGCAGCACCAGCACCAGCAGCAGCTGCGGCTGCAGCAGCAGCAGCAGCAGCAGCAGCAGCAGCAGCAGCAGCAGCACCACCACCACCACCACCACCACCACCGCCGCCGCCGCCGCTGCTGCCGCCACCGCCACTGCCGCCGCCGCCACCACCGCCGCCCCTGCCGCTGCCGCCACCGCCGCCGCAGCCGCCGCCGCTGCCGCCGCCGCCACCGCCACCACCACCACCACCACCACTACCACCCCCACCACCCCCACCACCACCAGCACTGGCACCAACACCGGCACTGGCACGGGCACGGGCACCGGCAGCAGCACAAGCACCGGCACTGGCATCTGCACCGGCACTAGCACCACCACCACCACTGGCACCGGCACTGGCACTGGCTCTGCCACTACCACCCGCACTGGCACTGGCACCATCACTGCCACTCCCACCGGCACTGGCAACACCACTGCCAACCCCATTGTCAGTGCGACCTCCGCCTCCGCCGCCACCCGCGTTGTCGCCGCTGCCTCCTTGTCTTGCCGCAGTCTCTTGCCACCGCCGGTTTGTCACCGCTACCTTGCCATCGTCTTGCTGCTGCCTTTCCGCCTTGCTGCTGCCGACCAGCTGCCGCTGCCGCCGCCCCTGCCTCTGTCCCCCCTCCGCCACCTCCGCTGCCTCCTCTTCCTCCTCCTCTTCCTCTTTCTCCTCGTACCCATCCTCCTCCTCCTCCTCCTC
>SZWC01008552.1:8957-23069 GCA_023375785.1 Penium margaritaceum
CAAAAAATGTTCATAGAGTGCAACTTAGTCATGAGATGGTAGAGGAGGGGTACCAGGGAGAGTGCACTATGTAGTCACACACACCCACACACACACACACACACACACACACACATGTGCCATGCATTTACAGCACGAGTAACATATGTGAAAAGATGTGTGAAATCACAAAACAAGTAAGAGTGAGCTTTCTTGGTTGTGAGGCTACCCACGGGGTAACGAACATGCCTAGAAGCTTCCCAGCTCTGTTGTCGACGTGGCAACAAAGTCTGTTGGCTTTTACGCATCTCTCATTACGCTCTGTTGTGTCTTCCCGGCTTGTGTACATCACTGTGCAGATGATTGACGACGAGACTTGACGCTACTTGAGTGTCGTCCGGTGGAGCCGACGCACGCTGAGGCCTACAGGCAGTTTGCTGGAGCCTCCTCCCTCTGACGACGTGCTCAGCTCCATCGGCAGACCTCCTCGGCGGTCGGGTCGCCGGCGGTCACTGCCACCGCAGATGCTGTCTGCATCACCCAGCGCTGTTTCTGACTGTGTCATTGCGTCTATATCATCATGCTCTGCCTAGGGTCCATGTCGCTTGCTGCATGGCAGTGTTTGGCATCATGGACTGTCGTAGGCACTGCCAGGGTTCGGGTAGCCATAACTCTTTGCTCCTACTTTTCTAGCTGATTCTGACCGCACGACTGCGTTCACAGCGTTGGTATCATGGTATGGTCTAGTTTTCAGGCAAAACGGACGACGCTCGGGTTTTGCGCTGTCGGGCGTCTGGCAGGGCTCACCGAGAAAACCCTGCCTTCCAGAAAATATGTCTAGGACTATTTTGTGATTGGCTGGTTAACTGAGTAACAAGTTCTACACTAGAGGAGGTGGGCTAGAACTTGGAGGGGTCTCTCATTGTTCATTCTTCATTCATAATGAGTCACTTTCAATTTTCAGCTGCTTTCTTGCCCTAACACTGACGCGCGCATTTATGAGTAACAAACCCAGAGCTTCCAGACTTAGTCTCTACAGCAGCAGACTGAGGGGGCAACAGACTTAAGCAACTAGCGTGGAAGCCCGCACGCTACATCAACAACGTTGCTACCCCAACCTGCTGCCTAATTTTCCATTTTGGTATCAGAGCCAGAGCGTAGCAGCAACAGCAGGAGACTGGCGTAGAGGTGCCGGACAACCCCGGCGGACCCCCATACCCACCAGTGCAGAGGAAATGCTGCCAGATTTTTGCGGCAGCATTGACCCGCCTGGTGGCGGCGTCACATTTTTTTCCCACGGCTACCGGGCAAGGGGAAATGCTGCCGGATTTTTTCCGGCAGCACTGACCCCCACGCGTGACGCGAGGAGGTGAGCGGCAGGCCGCGTCCAACACCTGCGGGCGACGACACACGTGGCAACGTCACCCAGGTGTAGCGACTGGCACTCGCGAGCAGCAGACACAGCTTGTAGCAGTAGAAGCGGCATGCAACTGCAGCGAGCTGTGGTAGTAGCCGGCGGCAGCAGTAGCTCGTAGAAGCTCGCAGCAGCTGGTAGTAGTAAAAGCTCGTAGCACGTCACAAAAGCAACAACAGTCTGTAGCAACAAGCAGTAGTTGCGACAAGCAGCAGTAGCTCACAAAAACAGCTTGTAGTAGTAGCAGCAGTAGTAGCGAGCAACAGGAGCAGCACATAGCAGCAGCAGTTACAGCAGTAGCAGTTGCAACAGAAACAACAGTATTAGCAACAGTTGCTGCTGCCACAACAGCCGCAGTAGTAGCAGTAGCAGTAGCAGTAGCAGTAGCAGCTACAACAGCAACAACAGCAACAAGAACAGTAGTTGCTCCTGCCACAGCAGCCGTAGTAGTAGCAACAACAGCAACAGCAGCAACAGTAGCAACAGCTGCAGCAACAACAGTAGTAGGAATA
This sequence comes from Penium margaritaceum, assembly GCA_023375785.1. NCBI lineage: Eukaryota > Viridiplantae > Streptophyta > Zygnematophyceae > Desmidiales > Peniaceae > Penium > Penium margaritaceum. The sequence goes on from SZWC01008552.1 coordinate 10,863, forward strand.
GTAGTAGCAGTGGCATGCAGCGGCAGTGACAGCTACAGCAGTAACAGCGACATGAACAATAGCAACCGTTGTAGCTGTGTAGCAGCGACCGTCACCACATACACTACTAACGTCAGCATCCAACCTGTGACATCACTACTGACGTCGTCAACAAATAAGGGGACATGAGGGTGGGGAAGAAACTTTATAACAGTAGCAGTAGCAGATTATGCCACAACTGCTGACGCGAGCCGTCCTCGGCTGACGTCAATGCTGACATCAGCAGCACACAAAAAACAAAGAGAGGGGGCACCAAAACCATGGCTAAAAACCCTAGTGGGGAGGGGTCCTTCTCCGTTGGGGGGACCCCCAGGGGGGTACCCCCCCCCTTTTTCTTGTACCAGCTTCAACTACAGCAGCAGCAGTAGCAGCAGGACCAGGAGCAGTAGCAGCTGCAGCTACAAGAGCAGCAGCAGCAACAGCAGCGATACGAGTAGTAGCAGCAGTGGTTGCAGTAACAGTAGGAACAGTAGCAGCAGCAGCAACGGTAGTAGCCAATAGACGTCGTCGCCGACACCCTTGATCCCTTAGCTGCCATTCAACAACAGCTCGTCGCCTTCACGTATCAGCTTGTAGCACTATAGCCATGGGCCTCACAGACGGCCACCAGTGCTCTGCTGTCGTTCATTCCTCCTGCGCACGCCAGCCCAGCTGTGTCCCCTGCCATGCACTACCTGGCACAACAACGGACTCAGCGCCAGTGGCAAACAGTGACCTTCGTCCTTGGCCCCACCCTGGACGCCGGCGGCAGGCAAAAGGACTTTGAGACACTGCCCCCGCCGCTTCAGGCCGGCGAGCAGCTCCGGAGTTGGAAGCTTTGCTTTCGCATCTGGGCGCAGGGTGAGAGCCTGTAGGCATACTACACTCTTCCGTACGACTCCACCCAGGCCGACCAGCTGTATGACACTAGTCGCGCCGTCCACGCCCTCGTCCCTGCCGTTCCTCCGACATCCAGCCTGGCCCTAGAGCCCTTTCTTGGAGATTTCATCGCTAGCAGCGTCCCAGACCCTGGAGCCGCATGGCACGTCCTCACTCGCCCCTATCGCCTGTCCAGTGAGGCTAAGACCAACCATCTGCTGTGGGAGTTCAACTCTCTCCGCATGGGGGAGACCGAGACAGTCACCGCCTATTGGTAGCGGGCTGAAGACATCCTTCGTCGCCTCGGCACCTCTGCTCCACCCCCTCTGGCCGCGTTCCTCACCATCGAGCATGGCGCCACCGCCGCGTACACGAACGTCTTCATGTTCTACTCCCAGGACATCCTGTCCACCATGGCGGCCCAGGGCACCCTCATGCCCTAGGCATACGAGCTGTTCCTCGAGATTGAGGAACCTCGCCTGGAGTCCGGCCTGCAGTGCACAGAGGCTTCAGCCTCCCCTGTTGTCACCTCCGTGGTCGTCGCTTCCCCCCAGCAGGAACCTCCACGAGCTCTTCGTCGTCGGGTAAGAAGAAAAGCTCGAGCAAGAAGGGCAAGGGTCAGTACCAAAAGTAGTAGCAGCAGTCGACTGCATCCAGCAGTGGTGGCTCAGTCCGCCACAACTGTGGCCAGCCTGGGCACGAGTGGTATACGTGCCCCCTGTCCACGGACGAGGTGGTCGTCATCGCCACCGTGCGTCACGAGCGGGAGCGCATTTTCGCCTCTACCGCCGTCGCTATCGTTGGTCCTGACGCTCTGACCTCGTCCAACAACTCCTCTCCTCCGACAGCCGCACCGGTCCCGCCGGCGCCATCTCCGCAGTAGCATCACCCACAACTGTCTGCGCTGCCATTCCCTTCACTGGTACAGGCCTCGTTCTATCTAGGCTCTGGTGCTGTCACTCCGCACTCAGTCTACTCTGCCGGGCCATCCACGTGTGAGAGACAGGTGGAGCAGTTCATTACTCTCTTGCTTGGCCTGCCTCGCCCTCCCCCCTCGGGAAGTGCGAGTTGCGTCACCTCCTGCTCGTCCCCGTCGCCCTACATGACTAAGACTGAGCTACAATCGTTTCCTGCCTCCTCATCTATCTTGCCATCTCCATTGGTCTCCTCTGTTCCCCTCCGTGACGATGTTACGTGGCTTGATGATTGGTTGTCTTGTTCGTGCTCCCTTCCACTGTGTCCGCGTCTCTTGCGTGCTGCCATGTGAGCTTTAGCAATCTGGCGACTCCGGTCCAGGACCTAGCCGAGACCTGGATCATCGACTCTGGGGCCACGCATCACATGACGGCCTCTCGTGAGGCCTTCTGTATGCTTGGTCCTGTTGGCAATGTTTCCGGTATCCGGACAGGCTCCGGCCAGGTGTTACCCAGCCGCGGCGTTGGTGTCGTTCGTTTGCGTGTTCCAGCCGGTGATGTTTTCTTTACCGATGTCCTTTTGGTCCCCGGTCTTGAGCTCACTCTCCTGTCCGTTACTACCCTTGGCCATATGAGCATGGACGGTGTGCACCCGCGTGGTGTTGGCGCTGTGTCGTTGCGTCCGTCCGGTCTTGTTGTTCTTCGCGCCACCGCCCGTGGCAACCTATGGCACGTGCCTCGTCTATCCTCTCCTTCCGTCACCTCCCCGTCGGCTACCACAGGCCATGTGTTTGTCACCAGCACGCTCTCCCCATAGCATAATCGTCTCCTGCACCGCCGCCTTTGCCACCTCCACTCTGTTGCCGTCGACAACATGCTCCACACCCAACTGGCCAAGGATCTTGACTCTGAATCTTTCCCTTCACCGTGCCCCACGGAGTGCATTGATTGCGCTCATGGCAAGATGCACCGGTCCACATACCCTTTGTCCTCCTCTCATATGTCCGCCCCTCTTGACCTGGTCCATTATGATGTCATCAGTTCTCTCCCTACCGAGTCCATGGGAGAGGATGGCTGTTATGTCCTCATCCTCATTGACGACTACTCGCGTTACCGTTGGGTCTTCTGCCTTCGGCACAAAAACGATGGCGGCCATGTCATTCAGGACTGGCTTGTCCTTGCGGAGCGCAAGTTTGGTCGATCCCTTCGTCGCTTTGGCTCCGATCGTGGTGGTAAGTACATGGACAAGACCACGAATTTTCTCGCCTGTCGCGGTATCCACCACGAGACGTGTGCTCCCTAGACGCCCGCTTAGAACGACGTCTCCGAGCGGTGGAACCGTACCATGGCCGATGCTGTCCGCACCATACGAGTTGAGTTTGGCCTCTCCGATGGCTTCTTCTTTGAAGTCATGGCGTACATGACGTGGGTCTGGAATCAGATCACCTACTGACCCCTTCCCCGCAAGTCCACGCCGTACCAGCACTGGTGCGGCCAGCGAGCCGGCCTCCACCTTGCTCGCGTCTGGGGCTACGTAGCCATCTTGTGGCTGCCCGCCCCGTAGCAGGGCTGCAATCCCATCCTTGAACCATTCTCGGTGACTCGTCAGTCCAACGCTTGGCGCTTCTCGGATCCCTCCCGACACTACATCGTCAAGTCTCGCGATGTCCTGTTCTTTTAGGAACGTTTTTCCTGTGATCTCATTCGCTCCGGCTCGTCGGTATCCCTCTCGTCGTGTGGGGGAGCAGTGAGTCCATCTTGCGTCCTAGCGCTTCCGGGTGGGACATCACTTACTCCCTCCGAGCGAGCAGCCCCTGTCGCGCCCGCTGCCTCCTCGAAGCCAGCAGCCCAAGTCGCGCCTCTGGCCCCTCTAAGCCACGAGTCCCAGTTGCGCCCATTGGCCCCTCCGGGCCTGCAGTCCTTGTCGCTTCCACCGGTCCCTCCAGGCCGGCGATCCCAGTTGCGTTCACTGGTCCCTCCGGGCCGGCGGTCCCTGTCGCGTCCACCGGTCCCTCCGGGCCAACCGCCCCAGTCGCGCCCGCTGGTCCCTCCGGGCCAGCCGCCCAAGTCACGTCCACTTGTCCCTCCGGGCTAGGCACCCTAGTGACGCCCGCTGGCCCCTTCGGGCCAGCCGCCCCAGTCGTGCCCGCTGGCCCTTCCGGGCCGGCGGCCCTAGTTGTGTCCGCTGGCCCCTCCGGACCTGCAACCCCAGTCGCGTCCGCTGGTCCCTCCGGACCAGTAGCCCCGTCCGCCTCTGTCAGTGCGTCAGACTCGGGGTTATCTCCTGTCCTACCGCGCTACACGCGTGGCCCAGGCGGCAGTCTCTGACCCGAGCTATTAGCGAGCGTGCAGACCGCAACACCTCGCCTTGTAGCGTCTCGGCCCCCTATCGCTCCACGTGTCTCTTCCACTCCTACGGTCATGAGTGGGGACCCTGGTACCAAGGCCCTCCGCCTGACCACTTCGGCTATCATTGCAGACCTTCACCCTGGCTCTTCACTGGGCTATGCCATGCTTTATCACGAGCATCGGCATCCTATCATGGCTATTATTGTACGCATGCACACGATCTCTCAGTCCACTCCATAGCACGCCAGGAGGACCTAACCACCCTACGCGAGGCTTGCGCCTCTCCTGAGGCTGCACATTTAGATGCTGCTTACGTTGACGAGCTTGTTGCTATCCGGCAGCACCACGTGTACGACCTTGTCGACCTCCCTCCAGGTCAAAAGACCATCGGTGCCAAGTGGGTCTTTTACGGCAAATGGAATCCCGATGGGTCTTTGGAAAAGTACAAGGTCCGCCTCACAGCCAAGGGGTTTTCTCAGGTTCCTGGGGTCGACCAAGACCACATCTTTGCTCGAGTTGGCCGGTTCTCCACGAGCCGTTCGCTCTTTAGTTTGGTTGTCTAACATGGGTGGGACCTCCATCAGATGGACGTGAGAAATGCCTTCCTCCATGGTTCATTGGAGGATGTGAAGCTCTACATGGTACAGCCTCCAGGCTTCGACGATGGCACTGGGATAGTGTGGCGGCTACGGAAGGCCATCTATGGCCTGAAGCAGACGCCTCGGTGCTGGAACCAGGAGATCAGTAGCATACTCCTTCGCGGCGGCCTTAAGCGCAGTACCGCTGACCCCGCACTATTCGTCAGCCCACGAGGCCAGACCCTGGCCGTTATCCTGGTCTACGTCGACGATCTCCTAATTGTGTCGCCTGACATGGCTCCCGTCCAGCGTGTCAAGGACTTGCTGCACATCGCCTACCAGATGAAGGATCTTAGGTCTGCGCGAGTCTTCCTAGGCATGAAGCTCGAGCATGATCGCTCCCAAGGCATCCTGCACGTCCACCAGGCTGCTTATGTGCAGACCCTGTCCACTCGCTTCACCGAGGACCTGCCCCTCGTGCCCACCGCATCTTCACCCATGTCACCTAATGGTCAGGTGCAGGTGAAGTGTCATGAACCAGCCTTAGTGGGAGGGCTAGTTGACGTGACCACGTATCTACAAGTCATTCGGTCACTAATGTTTTTGGCGACGACGACACGCCCAGACATGGCGTTCGCCGTCAACCTCCTGGCTCAATTTTCTCAGGAGCTGCGTCACCTCCACTTTGAGGCCGCGATCCGAGTACTGCGTTTTGTCGTCTCGACCCCTTGGCAAGGTCTCATGTTCCGCCGCGAGATGTATACCGTCGCAGTGGGTTACACCAACAATGACTGGGCCGGCAATCCAGACGGTAAGAGTCGCACAGGCTGGATCTTTCCGATCGATGGCACGGCTGTGTCCTAGTGTAGTGGCAAGCAGGGGTGCATTGCATGCAACAGTGCTGAGGCTGAGTACGTGGCCCTTGGCTCAGGCGCGTTTGAAAGTGTGCGGTTGTGTCATCTGTTGTCCAAGTTGCGTCCGTCCATCGCATCCATCACGTTGCATTGTGATAATGTGAGTGCCATGGCCATCGCCAAAAATGACGGTGAGCATCATACACACACAAAACACATCAACGTTGAGTATCACTTTGTGCGTTCGTCATTGCATGACGGAAGCATCAGCATTGTGTGGGTTGAGACAGCACGGCAGCTGGCTGACTTCTTGACGAAGGCACTGAGCGCGACACGTTCAAGAAGGATGTGAGTTCGGTTAGCGTCCGTCCACGGCTGGCTCTCCTTGTCGCTGCCTGCGTCTCTGCGTGCCCTGGGGGAGTGTGGTTGTTGACTGTGTCTCTGCCCGCACATGTGAACTACGCCTGTGAGTCATGGGGGAGTGTTGGTTTTTGCGCATCTCTCATTGTTCTTTGTTGTGTCACCCTAGCTTGTGTACATTGGCGTGCAGATGACTGATGGCTAGACTTGACGCTGCTGGAGTGTCGTCCGGTGGAGCCGACGCAAGCTGAGGCCTACTCGTAGTTTGCTGGAGCCTCCTCCCTCCGGCAACGTGCTCAGCTCCATCGGCATAACTCCTTGGTGGTCAGGCCGCCGGTGGTCACTGCCACCATAGATGATGTCTGCATGCACCCAACATTGTTTCTGACTGTGCCATTGCGTCTATAGCATCATGCTCTGCCTAGGGTCCATGTCGCTTGCTGCATGGCACTGTTTGGCATCATGGATCGTCGTAGGCACTGCCTGGGTTCGGACAGCCATAACTCTTTGTTGCTATTTTTCTAGCTGATTCTCATTACACGACTGCGTTCATAGCGTTGGTATTATGGTATGGTCCAGTTTTCAGGCAAAACGGACGACGCTCGGGTTTTGGGCTGTCGGGCGTCTGGCAGGGCTCACTGAGAAAACCCTGCCTGCCTGAAAATAGGTCTAGGACAAATTTTTGATTGGTTGGTTAGTTGAGTAACAAGTTCTACACTAGTGGGGGGGGCTAGAACTTGGAGGGGTCTCCCATTCTTGCTCACTATTCATTCCTGATCATTCACTTTCAGTTTTCAGCTGCTTTCTGGCACTGACACTGGCGCGCGGATTTGTGAGTAACAAGCCCAGAGTTTCCAGACGTAGTCTCTTGAGCAGCAAACTGAGGGGGCAGCAGACTTAAGCAACTACCGTGGAAGCCCGCACGCTGCATCAACAACGCTGCTGCCCCAACCTGATGCCTAGTTTTCCATTTTTGTCCAGTAAGCTGACGCACTAGCATGCAAGGCTGGTTTGAGAAAAGCAAGTGTTTGGCTTGGGGAAATGTGCAGTCTCATTAGCTTCACTGCTTTCAACGTGCAATGAGAGATGATGTCTGTCAAGCTCACAACATCAATGTGTGCCGCGGCGCACGTCGAGGACAGTCCCAATAGAGTCACTTTGTCTTAAAACGTGGTTAAAAACCAAGCGTTTTGGTTGTAATTCAATGCACATGCATGCAAACGTCACGTAAAGGAAATGCATGCAAAGAGCGCCCAAGGCTAGTCTGCAGACAAAACTGTAAAGACTAGTCTGCAGAGAAAACTGTAGAGGCTAGTCTGCAGAGAAAACTGTAAAGGCTAATCTGCAGAGAAAACTCTAAAGGCTGCAGAAAAAAAAAAAAAAAACTACTAAAGAAGGTCCTAACAAGCCTTTGGGAAGCAGTGATATTTGGCCTGCAGTTTCTAGTGGGAGCAACAATAGACGTCGACACTCCGTTGCCAGGTGGTTCCGCATCAAGGATCTGCTTGGACATGGACACGACCGAGTGGTCGTGTTGAGCTGTACGAACAAACAAGNAAAAAAAAAAAAAAAACTACTAAAGAAGGTCCTAACAAGCCTTTGGGAAGCAGTGATATTTGGCCTGCAGTTTCTAGTGGGAGCAACAATAGACGTCGACACTCCGTTGCCAGGTGGTTCCGCATCAAGGATCTGCTTGGACATGGACACGACCGAGTGGTCGTGTTGAGCTGTACGAACAAACAAGGACTCAAATCGCAACACTCCCCCATGACCGAATGGTACGCTTGTCAATGTGTGTGCAGGACTGACACGAATGCACCACGAGATGCTCAACAATGCACACGCACACACCCTACTCTCATCCACCACCGTGCAAGTGCAGTTGGTGGTGGTCGATTAAACTGGACTACGTGGCCGTGCATTGAGGCAACTGGAAGGAGGGGCACTTGGAACTGTGCAATAGAAGGAGTGAGTAGGGGGTAACAAGCCATTGACGTGATAACAACCAGATGACTGGGCCACCGACGCGAAGGGATCGTGTGGAAGCCGGCCGCCATCCATGATGGAACCGTGGTGAGCCGACGGCAGTTTCTCACACGCAGGCACAAAGCAGACGTGTGATCCTCAAGGTGGGCAACCTGGCCACACCATGCAAGAACCCGAATAACCATGCACAACTGAAACCAGTAAACAGCATAAACCACAAGAGTATGTCATTGCATGTACTCTACCATGTATTGCTCCATGTTTTGCTAAATGGAAAGCAAGCAAAATTGCTGATTATGGATTTTGACCTCGTAGACATGTCCAGACTGGACAAAGCACGCGCCACTATTGCACTTGGCCAATTTGCCAGAAGTACATGATCCACTTGGCGTATGACGATGTTGCATCAAGGAGCTTCATCTCCATATTTCTCACCTGCAGTGATTATGTGTGTGCAAATAGTCAAGAGGTAACATGCATGTTCACCCCCTATTACCATCAGTCCCCCATGACCCGCATGCGAACATGTTACAACCACTTGAAAGCGAGACTCACACACACTAATGCGGCAAGCAAAAAGTCATGACAAGAGAAAGGGTAAAGCAAAATTAGTCCCAGGCGTCACGAGAGCGTAGAAGACTGACTTCATGCACAAAAAGGGGCTGCCTTGAACATGGCATTGCTTATTTCCCTCAGAAGGAAATCTGGACACTTCTGACGAGTATCAACCCAGGCAACCTGATCTTCTTCAAGAGTACTGCACTCATGTACAAAGTGGTGCTCAATGTCGATATCCTTCATGCGAGAATGATGTCTGCTATTGTGCTAAGTAATTATTTTGGTCTCATTGTAGCTGCAGGGAGTGATGCAGTGGATAAACACACACAGCGGTTACAACAAGCAGGAAAGGCCTCCCACATCTGCACATACTCCAATCGAATGCCACATTTTCTGCCTCGCTTGAGCTACAAGCAAGACATCGATATCTTCCAATATTGCAAGAGAAGGCTGTTCCACCCTTAAGAAAAACGCATTCAGTGCTACTACGTGCATCTACCTATCATGCGCCCGGTAGCTGTGAGTACAGACATCAACTACCACAAAGGGTTTTGCACAACAGCACAGCGTGACATGGGCTTTAGAGAGCACGTAGCAAACAACATGCAGGGTAAGCTCAACATGCCTCCGACAACATTGCTAGAAAACCTTAGCCAAAGAGTGAACCTACAATGCAACATCTGCTCGACTCGTTGTGGCTAAGTACAAGAGAACCCAGTCAACATACTGTATCTATTACCATACTGTATCTACCAACATACTTGTTGTGGCTTTGGCTGATATTTTAGTTTTGTAGTAGACACAACTTCAGGGAGAAGGAAGCTTCTATGGATGATGGGTAGTTTAGCTTTCTTTGACTCTCTGTGAAGCTCTTTTTTTTTGGGGCTTCTGCTTTAACTCCGTTGTAGCATGAGTTGTGTTGTTTGCTGCAACTTCTAGAGCAGCAGTGGTGAGGTACCAATATCTCCACTTGCTTTTGTAAGAAGGATATCTCTTGAGTACATGCATGGTTGTTGTGGTATGGGACCTAGACATTTTGTTACATGATGTGAGACTACATGACATGAATTTACATTGTATTTCATGAGATTATATCACCTTACATGATAGGAATGTAAAAGACGTAAATGACATGTGATATCGCACCATATTAAATCTCATCCGACCTTGTTCAAATATGCGACCAATTCAAATTGCACATATTATATGTCCCATAGCATATGATCCCTGAACTGCCTAAATGGCCGCATTCTATTCCCCTCACCAGAAGAGGGGGGGGGGGGGGGAGGTGGGGGGTCTTTTGCTCTGCCTTTGCTGCACCTTGGAGGTTCTTTAGCTTTGCCTCTACAACTCCTTGGCTGTGCTTTTTCCTAGTCTTTGATGTGCCTCAAATGCGTGTTCCTGCTATGCCTCTAGAGTGTGTCTGTGGCACCTTTTCTACGCCTGCTGCTAATTGATTGCTACTGTTCCTCTAGCTGTCCCTGTCACCAACATTGAATCCTTTCTGCTAAGTTGCCACTGCCACAATCTAAGCATGTGCACAAGAGTGCTGGGTGGCCCCGGGATGTGTCGTAGCAGTAGACTCAGGAAGAGGGCCTCAGATTTGGACTGCAGGTGTGGTCCAGATGTATAACGAAAAGAAAACAACCTCGTGTCTCTGCTTAGAGGTTATCACATCCTCCTAGCAGAGCCATAGAAAGGCTCGTGGGTGATGACAATTTTTTTCTGATTTCTGGAAGTCTGACGTGCAACCAGGGTGCTTGGGTTCAACCCCCCAGGATTAAATTCGGGATACGGGCATTTTGAACACCCAAGAAAGAACAGGCCATATTATTTGGCCCAGGGCCTGAAGCGCTCCTGTAATTTTCAACCTATATCCCATCACATCACATCACCTGACATCACATGGCAGAACACAGGACATGCAGGCAAGTTAGACATAGTGTATGTGATTGTGGAAGTGGCATTTGTGGGCGGTAGCATGCTGCTGGGTATGAAAGGCCACAACTTGTCTGCGGCGGCACTTTTATTTTGCGCCATCCTGGATGCTAAGCTCTGGAATGTAAGCCATTACTGGTAAGGTTTGATGTTAGAGTCATCAGCAATAAGAGCGTCAAGTTCATGGACAGTTTCCAGAGCCCTGTTGCCCCTGGCTTGAGATGATCTCATTGTTATAAGTTTGAAGATGATCTTATGGTATGGGTTTGAGATGATTTTTTTGGTATGGGTCTGGGATGATGTCGTTGCTATGGGTTTGAGGTGATTTCTTTTGTATGGGTTTGAGATGATGTTGCTGGTATGGGTCTGAAACTGTGCTTTACTCCTACTCGCCTGTAATGTCTGGAAGTTGGGCAGTTACAGAGTAGAGATGGAGACTACCTCCTCTCCAAGTCAGTGAAATGGGTACATGGAAAAGTGTGGATGGCATTGCTGACCTTCTGGAAATAGATTGAAATGCTGGGCTGTTTTTAAAAAACGGCCTGTTGTTGATACATAGCGTCACCCATTGCATGTGGCCAAGGGTTGGATGTGCAAATAGACCCAAGTCTGCATGCCTCCAAGGTCAAGGACTAACAACCGTGAGCACTTTTGCACACACTCAGTCGCCTGGAATCTACAATAATTGACAGGTTAACTTGGCACACTTGGAGTCCGATAGATCGAGTAGGAGTAAAAACATAACATATGTTTGAGATGGTGTCATGTGTATGCGTTTGAGGTGATGTCGTCGGTGACATCATGAGATGGAGTTTTCAGTTCGAGTCTAAACTCAAGGAAAGACTCATGTGGCTGACCATGCATTATCAGCAATAGCCCCTTGAAGGTTGTGGCCGAGTATGTATGTGCTACTTCCACCAATGCGTTTTCTGTGGGAGGCCTGTCCTTACATGGTGCGCGATCATGCATGGCTCACTGGGTGGTTGAGAGATCATCCTATTTTGATGCTGCACAGACCATCTGGAAAAGGATGTAGAAAAAAACCTAAATTTGGTTTTTTTTTTTTTTTTGGTTTTCCCAACAGGCAAGGAAGGGCTGTGTTTGCCGCATAGGAATAAAAATGGCATGACAGCTTGGTAGTATAAGTCAGGACATGACATGACATGACATGAAATGACATGAATGGACATGACATGACATGGCATGACATGATATGACATGACATGACGTGATATCACAGGAGGTGACATGAAATTACATGACATGACATGACAAAACATGACAAAACATGACATGAAATGACATGACATGACGTGGCATGACATAGCTTAACATGAAATAACATGGCATGACATGACATGACATGAAATGACATGACATGACATGACATTACATGACATGACATGTCATGACACGAGATGACATGAAATGACATGACAGGACATGATATGGAATCACTTAATCATTCGTTGCCCGTCCTCTTCTCTGCATTCCTTGAATCTCCCCTGTGTAACCTGTTCAGGTCCGCACTTGTGCACTTTTCGGGTGATGCTGCAGGAGATGCAACAATCATTGCCTCTCTCTTTCTTGCAGGTGAGTGCTGTCTCAATTTCTGCATGTGCAAGTGCAAGTGCAAGTGCAGGTGCAGGTGCAAGTGCAAGTGCAAGTGCAAGTGCAAGTGCAAGTGCAAGTGCAAGTGCAGGTGCAAGTGCAAGTGCAAGTGCAAGTGCAAGTGCAAGTGCAAGTGCAAGTGCAGGTGCAAGTGCAAGTGCA